>MCJB01038268.1:7418-161352 GCA_002018475.1 Nicotiana obtusifolia
GGGGGGGGGGGGTTAATACGCGTTGTACTCTTTTTTCCTTTCAAGGTTTTGTCCCCCTGGGTTTTTCTTGTAAGGATTTTAACGAGGCAACTAAAAGGCGTATTTCTAAACATGTGTACTTTTTTTCCTTCTCTAGAATTTTTTTTCCTCTGAATTTTATTTTAGTTAAGGTTTTAACGAGGCACATTATCTGTTGAATAGACATTCAAGGGGAAGTGTTATAAATAGAATTGTATTTAAGGTGAATGTCCATATTTTGGAGAGATTTTAGGATTTGTTACTTTGTGGCTAAGTTACGTTTTCCCTATAAATAGAGAGGGTTTATTCTATTGTAATCATCCCAAATCAATAAGAATTCTGTCTCTCTACTTTTCTCTGCAATGTTCTTCTTCTTCTTTTATTGTTTTATAACAAAACTAATTATGTTGATTTTATTAAATATACAAAAGCAAACAAATAAAGTCCATCGTTTTTGTTTCGATTTCGTCAATTTTTATCTTTTTGTCATATGCTTTGAGTGAAAATCAAACCAAACCAAATCAATAAAAGAGTATGCTTATTTTTAATTTTATATATATATATATCTTTTGATTTGATCTTTGATTTGGTTCTTTGTTTTTTCTCTCTTTCTTGAAACCTCTTAATTTGAACTTAAAATCTTATACTCAATTTTATGTCAATGTTCTTGTATGCGGTCAAAGTCGGACCCACCTATATGTAGTCAAAATCGGATCGACCCAATACGGTTAGCGTTAAGTTCAACTATTGCTCGATAAATAGGGCTCGAAGCGCGTAGGATCGAAGATCGAGCCTGAACATCATCGAACTAGAATACGAAGCCAGAATGTCCAACCTCGAAAATACCGATCCCATCGAGCTTGACTCCGAAAATATCAAAGGGTAGATCATTAAACATAAATGACGGAAGACCGAAAAATCTGTGATGGGATAAGCATCACGGTGGGGATCTCGGCGCTGATCAATAGAATCGTTTAATTCGAAAATCAAGAGATATTTTACCTTATATAGAGATTCTTACCTTGTATAACGATTTACCAAATGTATGGTCTCCCCACTATATAAAGGGAGGATAGAACCGTTTACAGGGGCATCATATTTTTACACGAATCATCAATAGAAAGAAAGAAACAGTTTATTGCTCTCTTAAATCCCTTTATTTTTCCAACTCTTGTTAAAGTCCGTTTCTGCTCAAGAAAGATTATTCAACGGTCAAGAGTATCTAACTTAGTTGGTTTGCTTTTCTTCTCTATTTATGTTTTAATTTCAATTTTCGCTATAATATCTATCATTTGTATCAAATCATGCCATATATCCTTAAAACCACGTTTAAATTCAATTGTTATCCGAAACTTAGGGTAAACAGTTATTTTTACGTGCACTAAATTTTTAAATGTTGTTCTTCTTAACAAATTGGTAGCGTGTCAAAGAATATTCTCATCGTTCTACCAAATATATGCAAAAGAAAGAAAAAATATTTTGTATTCGAGGCCGTGAGAATTGAGCGTCGGAGTATTTTTCCTTTTTTGCTAGTAGGGTCGGAGTAACTATTGTGAAGCAACGCAATAAATCTCCCTTAATACATGAACAGATTCTCATCCGTCACATCACACATAATCACTGTTTTTGTCCCCACACCCCTCACCCTCGCATGCCAAAAACCCTTGACAGTCGCCCCCATAAACCCAAAAGACAAAAATCTATTATCTGAATTTCCAAATATTACTGCAACTGAACCGAGGATAATAGTGGATACTTGATACAATTTCTTGTCACACACATTGTTTTACACTTGCTCTTTGAAGTGTCTTTGATTTTAGGTATAATACGAAAATGTCAAACTCTCGATCGACAACTATGCACGTTGATAACGAGTTCGATCACCAAGGAAAAAATAATAACATAGCGCCAGGTGACAGAATTCCAATCGATGCCAATTCACAAGTGGCAGTTGATGCAGATCAACTCAATGGCCCCACAAATAGCATTTAGGGGAACTCGATCAATGGCGCAACATCCCCAAAATGACGAAGGGGACGGGATCAGTCTCCGGATGATCTTCGAAATGTTGCAAGCCCAACAGGCCGCCATAGCTCAGTTACAAAATCGAAGCCAAATCTCGAACAGGATCGAACCCGACCCTTCTCGGGAAATTACCCACAGAGATAGACTGATTGCAGGAGGGTTGAATGAGGGTGAATGCGGGGCGAACCCCGAAATTATGAAGATGCTTGAAGAACTAACTAAACGAATAGAATCTGGGAGAAAAAAATCGAGGCGAATAACAAGAAGGTGGAAACTTACAACTCCAGGGTGGATCAAATCCCAGGAGCACCCCCGATATTAAAAGGCCCAGATTCCAAGAAGTTTGTACAAAAACCTTTTCCACCGAGCACGGCTCCGAAACCGATACCCAAGAAATTCCGTACGCCAGAAATTCCCAAATACAACAGAACGACCGACCCAAACGAGCATGTAACCGCATATACAAGCACTATCAAAGGGAACGACCTGGAGGACAACGAGATCGAGTCCGTTCTGTTAAAGAAATTTGGGGAAACCTTGTCGAAAGGAGCCATGACATGGTATCACAACTTACCCCCTAATTCTATTGACTCGTTTGCTATGCAGATTCTTTTGTAAAAAGCATACGCAGGCGCCATCAAGGTCGAGACGCGGAAATCGGACCTTTTCAAAGTCAGGCAGAAGGATAATGAGATGCTCAAAGAGTTCGTGTCTCAGTTCCAAATGGAATGGATGGATCTACCACCGGTCACTGACGATTGGGCTGTTCAAGCTTTCACTCAAGGGCTCAATGTTCGAAGCTCAGCGGCTTTGCAGCAAGTTAAATAGAACTTAATAGAATAACCTGCTGTCATATGGGCTGATATACATAACCGATACCAGTCAAAGATCAAAGTCGAAGATGATCAGCTCGGATCCCCTTCGGGATCCATTTACCCTGTTAGAACTTACGACAAAATCCTAAAAGAAACTTATCGCGAACCAAGATCGAATAGAGAGCGACATCGACCATATCATGGGGACAAAAAAATCAACGGAATCCGGGCTTCATTCCCCAAGACATGAAAGGAGAAACGATCGAGGTCAGAACAACCAGGGGCTCATGACCAAAAACAATTTTGAAAGGCCCATCAGGCATAAAGAAACACCTCGATTATCGGAGCATAATTTTAATGTTGATGCTGCCACCACCGTATCTGCCATCGGTCGCATCAAAGATACTAAATGGCCTCAGCCATTGCAATCCGATCCAACCCAAAGGGATCCCAATCAGATATACAAATATCATGGCACTCACGGTCATAAAACGGAAGATTGCCGACAATTGAGAGAAGAAGTAGCCCGATTACTAGACAATGGACACCTTCGAGAATTCTTGAGCGACCGAGCAAAAAATCACTTCGGAAACAGAAATAAAGAGACAAGCCAGGAAGAATCTCAACATACGATCAACATGATTATCGATGGAGTAGATACCGCTCAAGGTCCGATGCTGAAACGCACCAAAATATCCATCATCAGGGAAAAGCGCACTCGGAATTACTCGAAGGAGGGGACTTTATATTTTAGCGAGGAGGATGCATAAGGAATTGCACAACCCCACAATGACGCACTGGTAATATCTGTACTCATACACAAAGTTAGAGTAAAACGTGTGTTAATTGATCCAGGTAGCTCGGCCAATATAATCCGATCATGGGTAGTGGAGCAGTTCGGCCTGACGGACCGGATCGTTCCTACAGTCCGAGTACTTAATGGGTTCAATATGGCATGTGAAACCACCAAGGGCGAAATAACGTTGCCGATAAATACTATTGGAGCCGTTCGAGAAACAAAATTCTGTGTGATTGGAGGGGACATGAGGTACAATGCTCTATCCGAAAGACCATGGATCCATGATATGAGGGATGTACCTTCGACATTACATCAGGTGCTGAAGTTTACAACGCCCGATGGAGTGAAAACGGTTTACGGGGAACAACCAGCTTCGAAGGAGATGTTCGTAGTGGAAGAAATGATCCCAACACCAATGGTTCCCAGCCAAAGGATCGAGAACAAGACAAAATAGCAACCACAGACATCATCTTCGGCAAAGGTGGATAAACAAGTAGATGTCGAGGATGATGATTACTGAATTCCTCGATCTTTCATCACCCCCGATGATTCTGATGCCAGCAAATCGACTGTCAAGGAACTGGAACAAGTCACTCTACGAGAAGACCTGCCCGAACAAAAGGTATACCTGGGCTCGGGGTTAAGCTCTGAGCTCAAGACAAAACTTATCTGATTCCTTATGACTAACGAAGACTGTTTCGCTTGGTCCCACCTCGATATAACAGGTATACCGTCAGAGATAACCACTCACAAGCTGAATCTTGATCCGAAGTTCCATCCAGTCAAACAAAAAAGGAGGCCTCAGTCCAAAACCAAACATGCAGTCATCAAGGATGAGGTAACCAAACTTCTAAAGATAGGGTCTATTCGGGAGGTTAAATATCCAGAATGGTTGGCAAACATAGTAGTAGTCCCTAAAAAGGGAATAAATTGAGAATGTGTGTAGATTATAAAGACCTGAATAAAGCATGTCCAAAAGACTTTTTTCCCTTACCCAACATCGATCGCATGATCGATGCTACCGCTGGCCATGGGATCCTTAGTTTTCTCGATGCATACTCCGGCTATAACTAAATACGGATGGACCCAGGTGATCAGGAAAAAACTTCCTTCATCACTAAATATGGCACATACTATTATAATGTAATGCCTTTGGGTTAAAAAATATGGGAGCCACATACCAACACTTAGTAAACTAAATGTTCGAAAAACAACTAGGAAAGACAATGGCGGTTTATATTGATGACATGTTAGTTAAGTCCCTGCGAGCAGAGGACCATTTAAACCATTTGCAGGAAACATTCAGTATGTTGAAGCAGTACAACATGAAGTTGAACCCAGAAAAGTGCGCGTTTGGTGTGGGTTCAGGTAAATTCCTCGGATTCATGGTCTCGAATCGTGGAATCGAGATCAACCCCGAAAAAATAAAGGCTATCGAGGACATAACACTCGTGGATAACGTGAAAGCCGTACAAAAGTTTACCGGGTGGATAGCCACTTTGGGGCGATTTATTTCGAGGTCGTCCGATAAAAGCCACCGGTTCTTCGCTCTATTAAAAAAGAAGAACAACTTTTCGTGGACTTCGGAATGCCAAAATGCTTTAGAAGAGCTCAAAAGATATTTACACCGCTGCTTCATACACCGAAGGTGGATGAAGAACTGTACCTTTACCTGGTAGTCTCGGAGATAGCGATAAGCGGAGTCCTAGTCCGAGAAGAACAAGGTACACAATTTCCGATTTATTATGTCAGCAGAACCCTAGGCGAAGCCGAAACTAAGTATCCTCACTTGGAAAAACTGGCGCTCGCTTTGCTAAGCGCTTTGAAGAAACTAAAACCGTATTTCCAATGTCACCCCATATGCGTCGTAATAACTTACCCATTAAGAAACGTGATGCACAAGCCCGAGCTCTCCGGTCGATTGGCCAAATGGGCCATAGAAATAAGTGGGTACGATATTGAATATCAACCTCGAACCACCATCAAATCTCAGGTGTTAGCGGACTTTATGACTGATTGTACACCGTCCCTGATGGTGCTTCGAACGCGAATGGATCTGGACTTGGCATTGTATTGAGGCCACTAATTGGTAACACAATTCGACAATCTATTAAGACTGTGAAACTAACTAACAACGAGGCAGAGTATGAGGCCATGATTGCAGGCTTAGAACTAGCCAAAAGCCTGGGTGTGGAAGTGATCAAAGCCAAGTGCGACTCCCTTCTTGTCGTAAATCAAGTCAATGGAACGTTTGAGGTCAGAGAGGGACGAATGCAAAGATACTTAGACAAACTACAAGTGACGCTGCATCGGTTCAAGAAATGGACCTTACAACATATACCTCGAGATCAAAACAGCGAGGTCGACGCCCTCGCCAGCTTGGGATCGTCAATCGAAGATGACGAGATCGATTCTGGTAAGGTTGTACAGCTCATGAGGTCGGTAGTGGAAGAAGGCCACGCTAAAATCAATTCGACAAGTCTAACTTGGGATTGGAGGAACAAGTACATAGAATATCTCAGTTCCGGAAAACTCCCATTGGATCCAAAAGAGTCGAGGGCCTTGCGTACAAAGGCAGCCCGGTTCAGCTTGACCGATGACGGAACCTTATTCAGAAAAACATTTGACGGCTCACTCACGATATGTCTGGGACCGGGCGACACTGAATACATTTTAAGGAAAGTCCACGAAGGTACTTGCAGGAACCATTCCTGTGCCGAGTCTCTAATTCGAAAAATAATCAGGGCCGGTTACTATTGGATCGACATGGAAAAGGACGCAAAGGAGTTCGTTCAAAAATGTAACGAATGCCAAAGGCACGCCCCGATGATCCATCAACCCGGGGAGAGACACTCCACTCAGTCTTATCACCATGGCCATTCATGAAATGGGGAATAGACTTCGTTGGCCCTCTTCCCTTCACACCAGGTAAGGCTCAATTTATATTCTTTATGACTGATTATTTTTCTAAATAGGTGGAAGCGCAGGAATATGAGAAGGTTAGGGAAAACGAAGTGATCGAATTCATTTGGGATCACATCATATGTCAATTTGGGATGCCAGCCGAGATCGTATACGACAACGGGAAGCAATTCATCTATAGCAAAGTGACAAAATTCCCCGAAGATAACAAGATCAAAAGAATCCTATTGATGCCCTACCACCGCAGTGGGAACGGACAAGCCGAATCTACCAACAAAACAATACTTCGAAATCTCAAAAAGAGATTAACCGATACAAAAGGGAGATGGAAGGAAATATTACCCGAAGTCCTATGGGCATATCGTACGATTGAAAAATCCAGCACCGGGGCCACCCCTTTTTCCCTGGTTTATGGTACCGAAGCTTTGATACTGGTTGAAGTCGGGGAGCTAAGTGTCAGGTTCCGGTATGCGACAGAGAATCGAACTACGAAGCTATGAATACAAACTTGGAACTGTTGGATGAAAGACGTAAAACTGCCCTCGTTCGGCTGGCTGCTCAAAAACAAAGGATCGAAAGGTATTACAACAGAAGGACCAACTTTCGATATTTCAGTATCGGGGACTTAGTACTAAGGAAGGTTACACCAAACACGCGGAATCCGAACGAAGGTAAGCTGGGACCAAACTGGGAAGGACCTTACTGTATCATTAAAATCACCGGAAAGGGATCCTACAAGCTCGGAACCATGGATGGTAAACAACTACCAAATAACTGGAACATAAGTCACTTGAAACGATACTACTGCTAAGGTACGATCCTATTTTTTATTTTATTTGCATCATCGAACTAATATTTGCAGGTATCAAGCGAGGTACCCTGAATCGGGGAATACGTGATATCAGGTCTGAAAGCACGCGTTGCACTCTTTTTCCCTTGAACCCGGTTTTGTCCCAAAATGGGTTTTACGACAAGGTTTTTAATGAGGCAACTAGTAAATCATGCTAACTTAGATTCGAAGGCCAATAACAAATCGGTGACGACAGTATTCGAAGCCAATCATCAATCGACCCTGAATACTGGGGGGCCACTTTAGCTTGGGAAGATATTTCTAGGATCGAAGGGTCAAAGATCGTAAGGATTCAATGTAAGGGTCAATCGGTCGAATGAACCGTGCCCAAATAGATTGATCGAACCCTAACACAAATTGTATACATACATGAGCGAGAATAAGGAAAAATCTTTATGTACAAACATCCTGCCTCCGATCGAATGAGCCCAAGGGCCATTTTAAATTCTGTTCGAACTACCATTCCCTCACTTGGGGGCTTGTCCGAAAAATGAACTTACTCGAGGGGGGATAAGACCTAATAAGGAAAACCTCGAACCTTAAAGGCTATGGTCGTTTTGAGTTAACAAACTTTAAAGGCTAAGGCTGTTTCGATTTAACAAAACTCGAGGGGGGATAAGACCTAATAAGGCAAACCCCGAACCTTAAAGGCTAAGGCCGTTTCGAGTTAACAAACTTTAAAGGTTGAGGCCATTTCGATTTAACAAAACTCGAGGGGGGATAAGACCTAATAAGCAAACCCCAAACCTTAAAGGCTAAGGCCGTTTTGAGTTAACAAACTTTAAAGGCTAAGGCCGTTTCGATTCAACAAAACTCGAGGGGGGAGAAGACCTAATAAGGCAAATCCTGAACCTTAAAGGCTAAGGCCGTTTCGAGTTAACAAACTTTAAAGGCTAAGGCCGTTTCAAGTTAACAAAACTCGAGGGGGGATAAGACCTAATAAGGCAAACCCCGAATCTTAAAAGGCTAAGGTTGTTTCGAGTTAGCAGAACTCGAGGGGAAGTAAGACCTACTAAGGCAAACCCCGAAGCTTAAAAGGCTAAGGCTGTTTCGAGTTAGCAGAACTCGAGGAGAAGTAAGACCTACTAAGGCAAACCCCGAATCTTAAAGGGCTAAGGCTGTTTCAAGTTAACGGAACTCGAGGGGGAGTAAGACATATTAAGGCAAACCCCTAACTCTAAAGGTTAAAGTCATACTGAGTTAGTTATGCTTGGAAGCTAAGGCAATTCAAAAGTTGCAAAAAAAAAAAAAGAAAGCTTTGTATATATATACATTGGAAATCCTTCCTACAAATTCGAGCATCTCGATACACAATTTCAAATATAGGAAAAGAAAGGAAATGGGCGCCTCATTCTTCGGATCTGCCTGAATCCTTGGAATTATCCTCCTCCGGGAAGGCTAATTTTCTGGCTTCGGCCTCGGCTATCTTGGCATCTTCGATCTCCGCCGATAAATCAAAGCCTCGAGCGTGAATCTCTTCGAGGACGAGCCGACGAGATTGCCACCTCATATGATCAACCATATTCCTTGATTGATCTTGAGCGGGTTTAGCATCGACCTTATATTGGGCCACCAGCTCATCGGCCTCGGCTTTGACCACGGCAACTTCCGACTTGCTGTTTTTAGCTCGTTATCCATAACATCTCGATCTGAGATAACCATGTTGACTCGAGATTGGAGTTCATCGGTATTCCTGGTTAGAGCCTCAATTTTCTCCTTTGCCTCTCCAAGCTGAGCTTCTGCTGAAGCTAACTGTGCTTGAAAGGTCTCTTTTTCCAAGGCCAGCCGATCCATCCTGCTCTTCCACTCATCGGCCTCAGCCCTAGCCATGCTTATCTCAGATCGAAGCTGAATAATCTAATCGAGTTCTTGCTCTATTTGCTCGATCAAGCTAGTATTATCCTTCCGGGCTAGATCCAGTTCGGCACGAAGATTCATCATCTCCCCTTCGAGCCGTTCATGTGTCCTGACTCTTCCCGAAATCGGAGGAAGGCTTCGTGATGAAGTACCGAGGCCTACAAGCATAAAGGAGGATGTTACAGTTGATTAAAACTTTAAAGTACAAGACCAAGAACATCGGATAGGGCTTATCAGAAATTACCCGATTCAACGCCTGTTGAGCTTCATTGAACAGGCAGGATGCATCCACTTCGTTCATTTTGGCCTGATCTTCCTCGGTCACCAAACACCGAAGATAACTAGCCACATCGACAGGGGCGGAAAGAACCCTAGTATCTTCGGGAATGGTGAAAGATATGGTCCGTTTTCGATCAGGGTAAGCACTCGGCGCAGGAAACCGATCAACCAAATTCGGACCGAAGGAAACCCCGCTTGTATTGGTGGATGAACTTTTCCTCGGTTCCTCTAAGTTACCGAGCCCAAGAATGTCTTCTGCGGATGCCGAATCCACACCATCGAAGAAACCGCGGAAAGGGTATTTCAATTTGGGATCCCCGCCCGAAGAATACTCTTGTGCTGCTTGGGCCTCATGAACGTTGATTCCGAGAAAGAGGGCGAATCGACCATTTCAATTGGACCTAAGACTCCCAGTGGAGCCCTCCTTGCATCAGGGGAAGCCCCAGTTCTTGCCCCTACCTCGGATCCCCCGGCTTGACGAGAGTCTGTTTCATTGGCTCTGGGTTCGGAGACCCCTCGCCCTTCAGGTTGGGGCGGCTCACTAGCCACAAGGAAGAAGTCTTCTTCTTCTTACTCGGACTCATCCCTCAACAAACGAAGCGAGTCCGAAGATAACACACGATCACCAGTATTGCCCTTGGGATTGCGAGCCAATCTTTTTCTTGGTCTCTTCTTTCCGAGGTCTGGAGAACTGGGGGCTTCTTTTCTTTTCTTCTCTTTATCCTGCTTCGAGGTAGGGGGCTCGCGGGGAACTTCATCACCTGTGGGCGCAGGTCTCACCTCGATATCCTTTGATAGACCTACAAAGGAAAAGTAAAACGAGGTAGAGATCGATGGCATAAGGAGTTAAGCTCAAGTGCAATTTATCTCACCATAAAGTCGGGCCTCCCATCGGCCCTTCGAAAGTTCGCGCCACGCGCGCTCGGAATATGGTTTATGCTACACAATCCCTTTGACCCATTCTTTAAGATGAGGAATCGCGGCCAGCATCCGGGATATAGCTGCGCCATATCAAATTGATAAGAAAAAGGTCGGAAAGAAGAACAATGAACAAATTGATAGACAGGGCCACACTTACGATTCATATTCCATTTCTCGGGAAAGGGCATAACTTCGGCCGGGATCAGGTCTGATGTTTTTACTCGAACAAACCGACCCAACCAGCCCCGATCCCTATCTTCATCGATGCTTGAGAAAGGGGCTTTGCTTGCCCGACGAGCAGGTTTTATCAACCCTCCCCGGTAGAGTCGGGGACTGTATAGCCGCATAAGATGATCGATGGTAAAACGATACTCCTCGATCTTGCTTGCAAAAATACGGAGAAGAATGACTATCCTCCAGAAAGAAGGATGAATTTGGCCGAAGGTCACCTCGTACTTTTTGTAAAAAGCAATAATAACTGGGTCCAAAGTGCCCAACGTGAAGGGGTAAGTGTAAACACTCAAAAAACCCTCCATGTGGGTAGTGATCGCCTTTTCAGGCGAAGAAACCACCACACACTGACCAACCCAGTTGCAGTCTTCCTTTACTTTATTGAGAACTTTGTCAGTGATTGAACAGATATATCTCGTGACCGGCTCGCATCGGCCCGGTATCGAGGAAGGCTTATCGACCTTGAAATCAGCCCCGGTCAAACACCCGGTTGGTACAAACGCTTTCAGAGGAGGCTCAGCTGTGGGCTCCTCAATAACAGCAGGTGGAACGTCATCAAGAGGTTGAGAAAAGGAGGGAGTTTTGTCTCTGAGGAACGGGTTTAGAAGTCTTCGCCATTGTTTTGAGCAAGTGAAGAAACCAAAAGGTACAGATGCAAGGGACGTATAGTATGAAGATAACTTGCGAAAAAATTTCAGAGAATTAGAAATCTTGGAGATAAGAGCGATGTAATTTCACAAAGAGCACAAACATCTGAATATGAAGGTGAAAGAGGGTATTTATAGCCTCTTAAAAATGGCGGTTCGCATCCCAAAGAGGCAGAACACCGACTGATACATACCTGATGTTGTGAAAGGTTGTCTCTGATGGGACGTTCTCGATTTTCATATCGCGCACTTCATAAGTTTACCGTCATTTATCAGAATAAGAATTTGCCTCTCTGATGAGACGTTTTTGACTTCCGTGTTATACGCGTCATAAGCTTACCGTCACTTATCAGAATGAAAATTTGCGGCTCATATCGTTTCTCGTCGTTACTCTCCAAAAAATAAGGGGACTATCTGTATGCGGTCAAATTCGGACCAACCTATATGTAGTCAAAATCGGGATCGACCCAATACGGTTAGCATCGAGTTAAACTATTGCTCGATAAATCGAGCTCGAAGCGCGTAGGATCGAAGATTGAGCCTGAACATCATCGAATTGGAATACGAAGCCAGAATGTCCAACCTCGAAAATACCGAGCCCATCGAGCTTGACTTCGAAAATGTCCAAGGGTAGATCGTTAAACTTAAATGACGGAAGACCGAAAAATCTGTGATGGGATAAGCATCACGGTGGGGATCTCGGCGCTGATCAATAGAATCGTTTAATTGGCAAATCAGGAGATTACCTTATATAGAGATTCTTACCTTGTATAACGATTTACCAAATGTATGGTCTCCCCACTATATAAAGGGAGGATAGAACCGTTTACAGGGGCATCATATTTTTACATGAATCATCAATAGAAAGAAAGAAACAGTTTATTGCTCTCTTAAATCCCTTTATTGTTCCAACTCTTGTTATAGTCCGTTTCTGCTCAAGAAAGATTATTCAACGGTCAAGAGTATCTAACTTAGTTGGTTTGCTTTTCTTCTCTATTTATGTTTTAATTTCAATTTTCGCTATAATATCTATCATTTGTATCAAATCATGCCATATATCCTTAAAACCACGTTTAAATTCAATTGTTATCCGAAACTTAGGGTAAACAGTTATTTTTACGTGCACTAAATTTTTAAATGTTGTTCTTCTTAACAAATTGGTAGCGTGTCAAAGAATATTCTCATCGTTCTACCAAATATATGCAAAAGAAAGAAAAAATATTTTGTATTCGAGGCCGTGAGAATTGAGCGTCGGAGTATTTTTCCTTTTTTGCTAGTAGGGTCGGAGTAACTATTGTGAAGCAACGCAATAAATCTCCCTTAATACAAGAACAGATTCTCATCCGTCACATCACACATAATCACTGTTTTTGTCCCCACACCCCTCACCCTCGCATGCCAAAAACCCTTGACAGTCGCCCCCATAAACCCAAAAGACAAAAATCTATTATCTGAATTTCCAAATATTACTGCAACTGAACTACTTCCCACTGTATGTATATATAAACACCAGTTCCAAGATCTCACACTCTACTCTCCCCACCATTGCCCTTTTTTCCTCTCTATTTCACCTGAAAAGAGAAAGATGCCTCAATCATGCTCTCCGTATGCTTCCAAAATGCCATTATTTATCTCAAAACAGACCTTTAGTTTCTTCTTCATTCTTTTTATTCTTGTTTTCTTCACCACCTTCCACCATTATTACTCCCATCACCAAAACTCCCCAAATAGAAGTTCCAAAAACACCCTTTTCTTCCTCAACACTTTCCTCTCTTCCGCCACAAACTACACACTCGCCACCTACCTCCGCCACCTCACCCTGCACCCCCACCTCGCTGGCACCACCCTCTCCCTTCACACAGCACTCTATGTCAAATCCCATTTTGAATCCTTAAACCTTCAAACCCACGTCACTAACTATTCCGTTTTCCTTTCCTACCCTTTGTTCTCTTCAGTTACTCTCCTTTTTCCCAACGGTTCGGTTCTTTCTTTAACGTTGTCCGAACCAGGTTCGTCTCAAAACGGCGTTATAAAACCATATCACGCGTATTCGCCATCTGGATCGGCGTACGGCAAGCCGCTTTTCTTGAACTACGGGAGGGAAAAGGACTATGTTGCGCTCGGTGCGCAGGGGGTGAAGATTAAGGGATGTGTTGGGTTAGTGAGGAGGGGTGGTGGGTTGTCGAGGAATGAGGTAGTGGAGAAGGCGGCGGCGCGTGGGGTGACGGCGGTGCTGATGTTTACTGATAGTGAAAGTGAGTTTGCAGGTGGGGTTGAGAGAGGGACAGTGATGAGTGGGTTAGGGGACCCACTAAGTCCTGGATGGGGGACTGGGGGTGGGGGTGAGAAGTTGAGTTTAGATGATCCGCGGGTGATGAAAAGGTTTCCGAGTATACCTTCATTGCCTATATCAATGGTGTCAGCTGAGAGTATATTGAAGTCACTTGAGGGAGCTGACATGCCTTATGAATGGAGAAAGAGTATGAAATGTAGTTCAAGTGGAAGAGTTGGGCCCGGCCCGTTTATGGTCAACTTTACGTACGAGGTTAGTTGAGGTGGTTGACAACCCTCTTGTCATGCTCCTTCTTTTCTCATCTTTTTGTGTTGAATGTCTCGGTCTATCGGCGGATCCAGAATTTAAACTTTCCTTACTTTTATGGGTTCTGGATTCTATGATAGTGACCTCATACGGTAGTTATTGAGTGAATTTATTTTTTCGTACATATTTAGTACATTTCTTTACATATATCGAGGGTTTGAGCCGCAAGCTCACAACTACTCGGTTCTGCCGTATCCATACCTTAAAGCCTACATCCACTCCTGGCGTTGATTATGACTACTATTATTTGGCTAAAATTTTGAAAATTTCTAGAGTGATGGGTTATTTTAGTTCCAAAAAGGTACTTTTCTATTTTGTCGTAAAATGAGATGGAGGGAGTTCTATTTTTTAAGTGTCTGAGTTTCCCAAAATTTACAAGTTTATTAATTTTGGTGAACTTCTTGATAGATGATGGTTAAAGATTACTTCTTTGTTGTCATGTCTACTTTTGGTTAAAAAATTGCCTTTTTTGTTTGGATTGCTGAGTGGGTTTTGACGAGAGATGGAAGATTATATTTCCAAATTGTGCATATGTTTTCTTTTGGGAGTATCATGTTGGTGAATAAATGAACTGATATTTTACAATAAGAAAAATCTTGAAAGTGGGGGTGGGTGGTATTGGCTTACACTATGCTTGGTTGTAGGTTGGTAGGACAGTTTGAGTAGGATAGTGTTCAATCTCACCTTAAAGAAGTTATGTTTATCCGTCGGGAGGTAGCTGGTGGGGAAAGAGGGATGTTGGAGGAGCTTGGTTGTCTTGTAATGGAAAGATGAACCTGAAAATTTGCGTAGATAGGTTGGCCTAACGATACTTAGCTTTAGCTATGAGAGTTTGTGCTTGATTGAGGTTCTGATCAATGCTATTGGGCATGCAGCAGTAAGTATTTAAAAGATAAAATTTTAGCAAGATTTTAGTATGATGGATGTACTTGAGGTTTGGGTACCTATGTCATTCTCGTTCAACACTGGAAATACATCAAGGCAATTGAAAAGATCCATGTTGCTTCATTAGCCAATCTGCTCTTGCTTCCCTTATTTGGTTTTCTTGTAACTTTGTCTTTTGTCTAGTTATTTGTCTGCTGCATTGTTGTCAAACATTAGCTGGCTTGTCAAGGTGATCTGAGATTGACTTTTGAAAACAGGACATAAATTTCTAGACTCTGGATTCTTTAAGTTTGTTTAAAACTAAATGCAAAGTATTTTAGGTTTCTGATATTTTTAGTTGGCTTGATGACGTTTGTATAACATGATGGCTAAATTAGGAGAACTTCAGTGATTTTGAATTCTTCTCTAGTTCCACGTGTCACATGATGTGAGTGATTCACACATCTCTTTCATTTATAATGGGTTAACATAAGCTCGGGTATATAGCTATGGCTGATTCCAGACCGGTTGTTCATGAAGCAATGATAAAGTAAATATGATATGAGGGGACAGCTTAAGTACACAATATAGCACTCAGCTTTATAGGTTGAATTAATTTTAGATTCTAGAGTTTTGATAGCCCAAAATCAAAGATTTGATTAAGAATGTAGTCAGTACAAGCGAGATATTTAACATGAAAAACTTAGATGCTATGAAGATGCTCCATCAATGCTTAGCTTTTACTGTGTCTTCCCAAGAAGGTGAAAGGAAGACTGAGCAGAACGATGTCTTATTTTCTGTAATCAAACACTATTACATATGTTTTTCACCACGAACCACTAAATTTTCCAAATTTTAAGCTAACTCTAACTCTTTTACCCGGTGGCAAGTGTTGCTTTTAATGAGAGAGGAGTATCCTTGGGGAGCATGGTCCTCTAGATGAGAAAACTACACTTTATGGAAATAAACTTACTTTTTTCACTCTTTCCACATAAGCTGTGTCAACAATTTTGGATCTACTCCAGAGCTGATCACTTTTTTCATGAAGAAAATATCTTTCATGAAGCAGTAAAGTTGCTTTTTCTATGTCGTATGGCTAACTAGGTATATTAGGACCCAATTTATACTTTAGAAGTCCAAATTTCTCTAGGATTTCATGCTTTCCTTTTGGATTGATCTCATTGAAATAGTATGGAACTCAATTCTTGCTTTAGTAGATGCTTTCGTTCAAATTTGGTCTCTAATTATGATAAAGGGCTTATCTATTTTCTTACCTGAAGAAGTGGGTGATTTATTGTCAGATTCTGCTAGGAATGAGTTACTTGTTACAGCTGCCACTAACTATTGTGTCACTGCTGCTGCTTTTATTGTCAATATGCTTTAGTCATCATAGCTATTGCCAAGTTAAGAATTATGTGATATCTCAAAGATTGCTAACATTTATGTAGTGTTATGAAGTGCTTAAATGGTTAAATATATGCTTTGGTTGATAGAAAGCAAAAATAACTCCTGCTAGTTTTTTCTTGAGATGGTAATATATAAATTACTCCTGCTAGTTATTTCTCCATTATCACACAATGGTTACTTGGATCGGCATTTTGAAAGGCATTCTTTCTGCTTCCTTAAGATACATGCATGACTGAAATACATCTTAGGAAAGTCATGTCATTGAAAGGAACTTTACTGTATTGAAAGTCTCTATGGACTCATTCGTTTAATCCCCATCTTTGAAGAGATATGCCGTTCATGAGTTTCATCAAAGCAATAGATTTTTTACAGTTCTCACCTTCTAATTCTATCTACATATCTAACCTAGTTTGAATTCATGCAACCGTTAGCTTGAATTGAGTCTTGTCAACTTTGTTTGCTTTGTGTATCTTTTGACCAACAAATTATCCAGTCCCACATCATCTCTCATACTGATGTTCTTGTTATTTTGTTATTCCATTTTCTCATTTCTTAATGTCTTTCTAATACAAGAAAAAACAAAAGAGAACCTGCATCGGATTACTCCCCGAAAACAATGACATGGATTGAGTATTCAAAAAGTTATTATAAAGTATTTTGCTATTTCTTTTTGTAGAAGTGTTTAACTACTAAAGTTTCCTAACAAAATGATGAACATATGGATCGCTCAAAAGCAGGTCAGCGCAGAAAGTTATTAAAACGTTTCTGCATTATTTCTGATTCCAGGGGGAGAGAAAGATGGCAATAGTTCATAATGTTTTTGCTGTCATAAGGGGATCAGAAGAGCCGGATCGTTTTGTACTTCTTGGGAACCATAGAGATGCATGGACTTACGGAGCAGTTGACCCCAATAGTGGAACTGCTGCCCTGCTTGACATTGCTCGTCGATATGCTCTTCTCATGCGTTTGGGTTGGAACCCTCGAAGAACAATCATTCTTTGCAGTTGGGATGCAGAAGAGTTTGGGATGGTAGGTAATGTTCTTTCTCCAGAAGTCACCTGTATGTTCTGCTGTTAGATGGTAGGACCAGGTGCAACATCTAGAATTGACTTGGAGATTATTCTGGCCAACTTGTTTAACCCTCTTTTTCGAATTATGTATGCTAATAATGGAACAGGCTTATGATTCTCTTTAGTCACTTCATCTTCTGCTAATGAACAAGAATTTTAAGTGGACACAACCTCTAAGTCTGGCTGGATGATTAAACTGGGGGATTGGCCATAAAATAAGGAAGTGGTTTGAGTGGCTATAGTCTATAAGCCTTTACGCATGTTTTTATGGCATGGGCTATTTAACAGATAGAAGAGTAGCACAGTTCATACACATATTCTTGAAACCTGAACTGGCTACTGAAATGTTAGACTGCTTCCTCAAAGCTACCAGGGTTTATTCTCATGATCTTTACTTTTGTTTTGAACTCATCTTGTTCTCTTTTCATGGATTCAGATTGGATCAACTGAGTGGGTTGAGCAGAATCTTGTCAACCTTGGATCTAAATCTGTGGCCTATCTAAATGTGGATTGTGCAGTTCAAGGCCCTGGGTTTTTTCCCAGTACAACCCCTCAGTTAGACGATCTGCTTACTGAGATCACCAAGAAGGTAAGCCTGCTAAGCTATCATTTAGTGGAAATAGTTTATACCATGATGCCTTTTTATTTTGTACTTTAGCTAATTGTATTTGATGTGCTTCATAAGGTTAATGACCCTGACTCAGAGGGTATGACTCTTTATGAAAGATGGACAGCTGCTAATAGAGATATCAGGGTAAGTTTCTTATGCCCTCTTTTCTTCATTTCTTTACTCAAAATTTCATAATAGGTGTATCGTGGCTGAGATTTTAAGATATTGTGTTTGGACTTTGGATGGACATTGAATATTTTTGTGTTTGTACATGGATACATGAAAACAAGACTTGGCTCTCATATAGTTTGTTGTGTTCTCAGTGATTTTCATCTCACACAAATCTATAATGTGCGCAAAATTAAACATACTAACTGACATGGACGACTTTCCAGCCATGCCCCATGACCCTTTGGACACGCACCATCGCGTCCTAGCAAGCCTCCCAACGCCTAGCGCCATGGACGGTCCTATGGTCTTGGCTGCGCCACGTGACAAGCGCGTATGTGCCTCTGTCGCCCCACCGATAACCCTCGCCAGCGCCCAGTCGCAGGCAGATGCCAATAGCGCCGCGCGCGCAGACAACGCCACGCGCGCAGACCGTGACGCCAAAGACAAGGTTGCTGACAACGAACCTGTTCCTACTTTGTAGAAAACTAAGTCGTTTTCGTTGTAAATATAGAGTCGTTTTATTTCATGTACTTCCATTATGTTCCTCTAGCTTAGTTAGGTCAAATCTTGTAACTTCGGTTTATTTTTTTAAGCACTATTAGGGGGATCAAACAATCAAACTTTCTAGCAAGCAAACAATTTGTTTTACTGGTGTCTCTCCCCCTCGACATCGTGTTGCTTTTCTGTAATAGCTTTCATTAATGCAATAAAGCTTTCTTTCATTCTCAATTCTTATTTCTGTTCTCTCAATTGCTCTTGACATTGGTTTTCCCGTATGGCACTGACAATCTCGTCTAGCGTACAGAGGGGACCTCAATTAGCGGATAGTAACTGCACTGACATCAGTTGCTTAGCCTTACGTCGCCCTTCCAAGGAATCTCAAGATGGCGACACGTAACAGTTGTTATCAGAGCTTAGGCTCGACATCGGACGAGGGAACACATTGCCATTACCACAATTTCTGACCATGGTGAATCATAGGGACCGCATTGCGGTCCTTGAAGAGAAGGTTGAAGTATTATGGCCCATCGTGGATGCGGTGCCTGAACTAAGAACCAGTCTAGTGCAAAGGTTGGATGACCTGGACCGCAGAATGCTCCAGGCCGAAGTTGACATAGAAAACAGCAGTCGTGACTCTGAAGGAGACCGGCAAATGACAGCCACAGAGGCAGCCGAAATTTTTGGTGAATTTGAGGGCCTCCAACAGGAGCCTGCAGAGGATTTAGCCTACAGGGCACAAGAGATGGACAGAGTGACTGCCATGCAACAAACTATAGACAACTTGACCGGCCAGCTCAATGTTGTCAATGCTGCTTTACAAGGCTTGCTTCGAGGAGGCGGAAACCAAATTGGGGGTGTTGTGAACCTCGCCCTAGTGGCACAAAAACTGAAAATTCTTGAGCCAAAGCCATACAGTGGAGCTCAGAATGTCAAAGAAGTGGAAAACTTCATCTTCGACATCGAACAGTACTTCGATGCCGTGGGGGGGCCTAGAAGAAGCTAAGAAGGTAGGAACTGCTGCCGTGTATCTTCAGGGTGATGCTAAACTCCGGTGGCGGGTGAAGTACGAAGCCGTTAGGGCCGGTGAAGATGCTCTCCAACATGGGCAGAACTGAAGGCAGCCATAAGTCTACAGTTGTTCCCCGAAAATGTTGAGTACAATGCAAGGAGAAAGCTACGGGAACTCCGCCAGACCAAATCAGTGCGGGATTACGTGCGAGAATTTTCCGTGCTCATGCTGAACATACGTGACATGGGGACAAAGACAAATACTTCACATTCCTGGAAGGGTTGAAACCCTTTTCAACCCTATGCCCGTATGGAGCTGCAAAGACAAAGGGTAGACACGTTACCCAAGGTGATCCGAGCAGTGGAGTGCCTTGGGGACTATCAAGTGAAAACTCGGAAGGATAGGCCTCAACAACCTGTCCGAGGAGGATATAAAGGGGGCCATCCTAGCACCGGTGGCCCTAGCAGAAGTGGGGGAGATCGAAGTGCAACCAAATCTAAGGCTCCCTCCTCAGGCAGTACTAGCATTGCATCTAACAACAACGATGGGAAGAGGAAACCCCTTTTAGGATGCCGTCATTGCGGCATACCACATTGGAATAATGAATGCCCGCATGTACAGATGAACGCCCATCAAGCTTTTGATGATGGGACGGATGACGACGCAGATGATGCGGACCAGACCGAACTAGTAGGTGCCTTCAATGCAATTGTTGGCTCTATTTCTGAGGCCTTAGGGGGAACCAATGCTGGTATCCGAAAGAAGGACCTCTGCCCAATCACCAAGAAAGGGAAAAAGAAGGCGGATGAGAGGACTCCTCTTAAACAAGAGAGGAACTTAATGTTCGTCGAGATGAAGGTAAATGGCAAGCCCATTCGGGCGATAATAGACACAGGTGCTACCCACAACTACTTAGCCTCGACTCAGGTGGAGTGCCCTTGGTCTAGTTGTAAGGGCAGAGGTCGTGTCAAGGCTATCAACTCACCTCCCCAGCCAGTGGGTGGAATAGCCAAAGAAGTACTAGTGAAGCTTGGTCCATGTGAAGGAAAATTCAACCTGTGCGTGGTTATCATAGATGACTTCGAGTTGATAGTTGGGTTGGAATTCCTGAGGCAAACCAACACCATGCCCGTACCGTATGCAGACATGCTACTGATGATGGGAACAAACGAAGTCAAGCCCTGCATTATCCCGTGCATGCCCATGAAGTTTGCTGTCGAGAACATCATGGCCTTGCAGTTGAAGAAGGGGGTCAAAAGACATGAATCTACGTTCTTGGCTACCCTCTGCATTGAAGATATAGAACGCTCCTCGGGTCTCATTCCTGCACCGATGAAGGAGCTGCTATTGGAGTTTAAAGATGTCATGCCACAGGACATGCCAAAGTGACTCCCGCCTAGGCGTGCTGTGGACCATGAGATCGAGTTGGTGCCAGTCCAAAGCCACTTGCCCGGGCGCCTTACAGAATGTCACAATCCGAACTCACCGAGCTTCGGAGACAGTTGACGGAAATGCTAGATAGACACAGGGATCATCGTGGCCTCCAAGTCCCCATACGGTCCCTTCTGCTATTCCAAAAGAAACATGATGGTAGCCTATGACTCTGTGTGGATTATCGGGCTCTAAACAAAATCACCGTAAAAGAACAAGTACCCTATACCGCTAATGGCAGACTTGTTCGATAGACTGGGTGGTGTGACAGTGTTCACCAAAATAGACTTGAAGACAGGTTATTGGCAAGTTCGGATTGCAGAGGGTAATGGACAGAAGACGACCTGTGTGATAAGATATGGGTTGTACAATTTACTAACGCTCCAGCCACATTTTGCACCCTGATGAACCAAGTATTCCGAAAGTACATTGACGAAGTCGTGGTGGTCTACTTGGATGACATTGTGGTATATAGCCAAACATTGGAAGAACACCTGGAGCACTTGCGGAAGGTCCTAGCCCGATTGCGGGAGCACGAATTATATGCGAAGCTATCCAAGTGCTCCTTTGCTCAAAAACAGATTTATTTCCTCGGACATGTCATTGAGGAAAGGCGGATCAAGATAGACCAACAGAAGATTCATGCTATCACAGGTTGGCCGCCGCCTAAGGATATCCACGCCTTGAGGGCGTTCCTTGGTCTATGCAACTTCTATCGGCGATTTGTGAAAAATTACTCCCTTATCGCAGTGCCATTGATAGAACTCCTCAAGAAGGTCACACCTTGGGATTGGGGACCTCGGCGAGCGGAGGCCTTCAATGCATTGAAAGCGGCTATGTCTAGTAGCTCCGTCTTAGCCCTCCCTAATTTGGCCAAGCCATTCGAAGTACAAACGGATGCTTCCGACTATACCCTTGGCGGAGTCTTGCTACAAGAAGGGCATCCCATAGCGTACGAGAGCTGGAAGCTGAAGGATGCAGGGCAGCGTTATGCCGCTCACGAGAAAGAATTATTGGATGTCGTTCATTGCTTACGCCTTTGGAGGCACTATCTACTGGGAACCCTGTTCGTGGTCAAGATAGACGACACAACTGTTAGCCATTTCATGACCCAGCCGAAGCTGAATGGTCGACAGGCCAGGTGACAGGAACTCCTAGCGGAATTTCACTTCAACCTGGAGTATCATAGTGGGAAGACTAATCATGTTGTTGATGCGCTCAGTTGGAGAGCTAATCTAGTATCAGTGTGCCTATTCGCCACCCTAAGGGGGAGCGAAGTAGCCATCACAATAAAAGATCAGATACAGGATCTACTCATTAAGGATCCTGTTGCACAGTATTTGGTTGATTTGGTAGGACAGGGCAAGACTCGCAACTTCTACATGGAAGATGGTTTCCTGAAAGTGAAAGGGAACTGAATTTATGTTCCTAAAGGAGGAGATCTGCGAAGGACTCTTCCGGCGAAATGTCACGATAGTTTGTGGGCCGGCCATCCTGATGAAGAATGCACCATGGCATTACTTCGCCGTGTATATTATTGCCCTCAAATGGTCGATTACGTCGTTCAGTATGTGAAGACTTGTCTAGTATGTCAGAAGGACAAGTCGGACCGCTTGACACAAGCGGGACTCTTGGAACCACTAGCTGTCCCAAAGAGATCTTGGGAAAGCGTTTCCCTGGATTTTATCACCTGATTGCCCAATGTGGGAGACCTCACAACTATTTTAGTTGTGGTGGATCGGTTTTCCAAGTGTGCTACCTTTATAGCAGCCCTACAATACATATCAGTAGAAGATATAGCACGACTCTTCTTTCTCTCATGTCGTCAAATATTGAGGCCTGCCTGAAGACATCGTTAGTGATCGTCACTCACGCTTCACTAGCAACTTTTGGACCCAACTCTTTAAGTGCCTCGGGTCAAAATTGAGTCACAGCTCAAGTTTTCATCCGCAATCTGATGGCCAGACAGAGCGGTTCAATGGCATGCTGGAGGAATATCTCCGTCACTTTGTAATCGGATCGTAGAAGAACTAGGTGAAGCTTCTGGATGCTGCTCAACTGTGTTTCAATTCCCAAAAGAGCTATAGTACAAACAAAAGCGCTTTTGAAATTGTTATCGGACAGCAACCGTTACTCCCACACATTGTGAATGCACCAAACATGTCAAAATCTCCTCGAGCTGCTAGCTTTTCAAAAGAATGGAAGTGAAATTTGGAGATAGTGCGGAGCTATCTTGTCAAAGCCCAAAAGCTCATGAAGAGGCATGCTGATCAAAATCGTTGCTTTGTTAAATACAAGTAGGAGACGAAGTGATGGTCAAAATCCCAAAGCAGTACTTGTTTGCAGGAGTCCATGACCCGCGCTTATTGCAAAAATACATTGGACCCTTGTCCATTGAAAGGCGTATTGGAAAAGTTGCATACCGGGTGGATACCCCAACTTGGTGGAAAATTCATCCTGTCTTCCATGTCAGTTTTCTGAAACCTTTTCGGGAAGACATGTAGGATCTTTCACGGAGCGAACTCACAATACCCAGTATTCGAGGTCCCAATTCAACCGGGAGAAAGCGTGTTGAAGCTATTCTTGATAATCGAGTGATTCACGCTTCAAGGAGAGTTCACCAAGAATTCTTGGTGAAATGGTAGGGCTGTGATGCTGAGGAGAATACCCGGGAGAGGGGAACAAACCTCAAAGCCTACAATAGCCTAACTGATGATTATCTTGCAAGTAAGGCGCCGAGGACGTCGCCAACGCAGGTGGGGGAGAGTGTCATGGGCGGCTTTCCAGTCATACCTCATGACCCTTTGGACGCGCACCATGGCGTCCTAGCAAACCTCCCAACGCCTAGCGCCATGGACGGCCTCGTGGTCTTGGTTGCGCCAAGTGACAAGCGCGCATGTGCCTCTGTCAGCCCCAGCGATAGCCCTCTCCAGCGCCCAGCCGCAGGCAGATGCCAACAGCGCCGTGCGCGCAGACAACACCGTGATGCCTAAGATAAGGTTGTTGACAACACGGACTTGTTCCTACCTTATAGAAAACTAAGTCCTTTTCATTGTAAATATAGAGTAGTTTTATTTCCTGTACTCCCATTATGTTCCTCTAGCTTAGTTAGGTCAAGTTTTGTAACTTTGGATTATTTTTTTTAAGCACTATTAGGGGGATCAAGCAATCAAACTTTCTAGCAAGCAATCAATTCTCTGTACTGGTGTCTCTCCCCTCGACACCGTGTTGCTTTTCTGTAATGGCTTTCATTAATGCAATCAAGCTTTTTTTCATTCTCAATTCTCATTTCTGTTCTCTCAATTGCTCTTGACACTGGTTTTCCCGTACGGCACTGACAATCTCGTCTAGCGTACGGAGGGGACCTCAGTTGGCGTATGGTAACTGCACTGACATCAGTTGCTTAACCTTACGTCGCCTTCCAAGGAATCTCAGGAAGGGGGCGCGTAACACAACACATGCAAAGAGTGCAATTATATCCTTGTGTAATGGATTACCAAAAATGCTCTTGATTTTAGATTTCATGACCCAATTTTGTGAGCTTGGGTCATAATAAATTTGGAATTCATAATAGATCTTAGATCTTGATCAATTAAAGCAACTTGAAACTAAAAATTTAAGAAAGAAAGAGAGCATTTTATTGGCATGATGATTGCTTGCTATCACAACATCCTTCTTCAAGGAGTGTGGTAAGATTGACTTCTCTTTAAATACTTAACAGGATGCAAAGTCAAATGCATGAGTGTGAAGTATTTTTGAAATGGTAAGTAACTGCAAATTTGGTCGAGCAAGTGGCCCTCATTGCAACTCTTTGCATTTGGAAAGAGTTCTTTATCCTCCAAAAGAAAAGCCATTTTATTGGCAACTGAAATGTATTGGCCTATCTTTGCAATGATAAGATCCCCTCTGTAAACCAGTTTTAAATGTAGCTATGAGTGCTGTTTCCCCTGTTTTAGTTTCTGATGCAGGCAAATGATGAATATCCTTGTGTCCATTTATCTGCTCTTATGTACTCTTCTAAGCTGCGTGCAATAATGATGGTCTTGCATATGCAGATTCAGCGGCTTAGTGGAGTAGATTCAGATTTTGCCCCATTTTTGCACCATGCAGGTGTTCCTTCTGTTGATTTGTACTACGGAAAAGGTACACTGCTTCCATCCTTAGCTATAAACCAGACCAAGCCCAAAATGATCCAAACCGTGGGACTTCAGTTCTCTTTCCCAGTTACATTGTGCCCAATAAATTCAATGATTGATTCATTCTGCTGCAGATTTTCCGGTATATCACACAGCATTTGATTCCTATAACTGGATGGTGAACTTTGGGGATCCGTTCTTTCAGCGGCATGTGGCAGGTAGTTTCTTATCGTCTGTACTTTGCTTTTAAATGTTTTTGTAGCTTATTCAGATTTACCGACTTTGTATATGTTAGACTCATCAAATATAACTTAAAAATATTTCTTAATACAAGTCTTTAGGGTTTTATTTTTTGTCTTTGGCTTTTGAGGTCATGCTCTGGAGATGACATGGCTCTTTTCTTTTGTTTCTCGTCCCTTCCCTCGCAGTGACAGGAGTTTGGGGTCTTCTTGCACTTCGCCTGGCTGAGGATCTGATTTTACCTTTTAATTATTTCACATATGCTGCTCAGCTGCAGGTATATTAAAGCATAAGCTATTGTTAATACCTCTGACCTGGTGCATTTAGATGTTGGAATATTATGAGTACTGTTTCTTGGAAGAAGCATTATTCCCACGCCATAAAGTGCAAAAATTGAATACCTTCTCTATGCATCTCTCATATCTATATTGTGCTAATTAGGTCCATGACATTCAGTGTATGCTTGGCCATTGTGATTGCTCTCGACCAAACTCACTTGAATGCATTTATATATTTCTTATAGAAGAAAAAACATGATGTCCTTTATACTATGTGATTGGCTCTAAAAAATGCAAGTTTTATGAGGATGAGGAGGTGAATTCCTTTGAAACCATCAGCCATAATGATACTTGCTTTATTAAAGATCATAATCTATGTCCTCTTCAGTAGACAATGAAGGTTGATATTTGTTTTCAATGAGCATCACACAAGATCTCTCCTTCTCCCTTACCTTCATTGGCAACACCCTTTCCTGTGGTTTAATCCGTAAGTACTATTTTACAGGACTATACCCATATTCTGAGTGACTTATTGGAAGGAGGCATCTCTTTGCATCCTATTACTGCTGCCATTCAAGAACTTGCTGCTTCAGCTATAGAAACTCTGGAAGAAGCAAAGGTTAGATATAAAACTTTGAAGTTTAGATATAAGATGTTGTTGGACAATTTCAGTCTATTGAAGCTTTCTTTCTTTCTTCCAAAGTAGTTATGATCGGATACCGAGCATTGGGAATTAATGGAGACAATTTGTGGAACGAAAAGCTTAAATAATGGGGTCCCAGAAGACATGAAGTTTACCTTTAATGCTACTTTTTCTTCATCTATTTGTAATTTATAGTCTTCGCAAGTACTGGAAGTTTTAACAAGGTAGTTATAGGAAGTTTTCCTCTGAACCCGGGTCCCTATCTCCCTTATACATGGTAATCTGTAGTAACAAATCTTGCATAAACAGATGTACTTGGTAGAACATAGAGCGGAAACACGAAAGAGATTCCTGATAATCGAAACTGAAGAAAAGAAAAGGAGAAACAACAAATGATGCCTTTGTTTTTTATTACTTGGATTGCTGTTAGCATAAGTTTATAACATGAGATGATTTTCCAACATGTTCTCCAAAAATCAAAGATTCAGTGGGTGAGTTTAGTAAAAGTAAGGGACAAGGGCCAAAGACTGCCACCTTTTCCTACTGGTCGTGCCTTTTAATTTGTGTGGGACTGACATCTAAAATCTTTTCAACACTATTTTATGTTTTGCTTGCTTATTCTTTTTCGATTTGTTTTGTTTTACTTATTTTTTAATTATTACTCTTATGCTGATGATTTCATATTCACTCTGGTTTTCCATTTCTATTCCTAAACCTAGAAGCTGAAAGATGAAGAAGCCACAGACGAGCACGCTGAATTGAAGCAACGGATATTAAATGATCGACTCATGCTTGCTGAGAGGGGCTTTTTGGATGCTGAAGGGCTTCAGGGAAAACCATGGTTCAAGCATATGGTAAGCTTTCCTTATAGTTTCATCATTCATCATTGGGTCCACATTCGCTCTGCTCCATGAAACCATGATAATTACAGAGCTTCGCAGCCCTATGGAGAGTACTAAATACATCTTAATAATTTGGACTGTTGTATATTAATAGCCTGTTCGGCCAAGCTTCTCCTATTTTTGAAAGTTGAAGTGTTTGGCCAATCTTTTGGAAGAAAAAAAAGTGCTTTTGAGGAAAAGCAGAAGCAGTTTTGGAGAAGCAGTAAAAAGTAGCTTCTCTCCAAAAGCACTGGAAAAGCACTTTTGAAAAAAATACACTTAGAAGCAGTTTTTAAAAGCTCGGCCAAACACTAATTACTGTTCAAAAAAGTGCATTTCAAATTAATTAGTCAAACACAAACTGTTTTTCACCAAGCACTTTTGAAAAAAAACACTTTTCAAATAAGCTGATTGTTGCAGCTTGGCCAAACAGGCTATAATACTCCCTCCCTTCCATATTGTGAGAACTAGTTTGAAAGGGCATGGAGTTTAAGAAAGAAAGAAAAATTTTGGAACTTATGGTCTTAAACAATCCAGATCTATTATGTGGTTATAAAATCATGATATTAATGTCAAAATGGAAGTTTAAGTTTTAATTGTTTCTAGGTAGAGAAAGGTGTCACTAGGCTGATATCCCATTGCCAGGAGCAATTAAGTAAATGGCCACGTAGAAGAGAACATTTTGTGTAGTTGAGCGAAATGCACAAGTGCTTTTCTTCCATTAGGCTCTAAGAAAATATATTAATGATAATGAAACTTAGTCCCTGCAGAAGAGGAAAAATATCCAGTTTCAAGATTTCATTTATCGCAAAATGAAAAAATTGACATTAAGATCATTTACAGCCACCACAAAAGTGGCATGGAAGATGGCACACCTCGTGTATCTTGCCCAGTAGGAATTACTTAATAAATGTATAAAAATGTTTTACTCGCAGGTCAAACTAGGTTTACATTATTGGGATGAAGGTAGAAATAGGTCTTACTAATTGTTTTGAGTTTTGGGAATGCAGGTTTATGGCCCTCGTAATGATGGTGAAAGTGAGTTAGATTTCTTTCCAGGAATAGCTAATGCAATTTCTAGATCCTCAGGACTGATCAGCGAAGAGCATAATGCATCAATTCAGCATGAGATTTGGAGAACTGCAAGGGCCATTCAAAGAGCCGCTCATGCTCTTAAAGGTGAACTTACCTGAAAGAATTGTGACAATTCTTAGACTCTCACATCTTGTAAAGAAAGCATAAACAACATGCTCACACCTGTACATGTCATTTCATCTTTTTCTAGTTTGCAATTAGAATATTTTTTTCACCCCTCTGGAGTTGGACCAATTCTCTATTTGCTCTTTGATTTTCAGTACTGTTCTGGTAGATACTATTCGACACTGAGCAACTAAATTTGCTCGGTCCCAAACAAGTTGCAAAAAAAATAAAATAAAGAAGAGAAACCTTGGACTAGTTGGAAGACCTAAACATAAAAAATAGCTGGTGTTAAGTGGTTTCACATAACCAAATTTAAACATGATGGATATTTGAAAGAATCTAAAGGCTGAATTGATTCAAAAAGGATATCCCCAGCACCATAGAGTGGATTTCATAGATACTTAAGCTGCTGCAGACGTGACGTTATATTACTTGTAGTTGTTTTGGCTGGAAATTTACCATGTTGATCTCAAATCGGCGTCTCTGAATGGTGTAGTAGAAGTTCCTAGTTATGATGGTAAGTGTACAAGCTTCATGTACCTTTTTATGGCTGAAATCAGACTCGCTAGAGACTAGAAAGAAGGAACAGATTCCTATCTGCTGCAACAAGTATTTAAAAGAAGCGAAAGTGAAGAAACTTTTTATGTGATGGAACTGAAAACGAAAAATTCATTTCCCCTTATATGTTGATAAACTGTTGGTAACAGTAGGAGACTCGAAGTCTCTCCAACAACTTATGCAGGAGATGAAATATTTTTTCGAGAAAGAGTTTGAGATGTCTGATTATGTAGGAGATGAAATATTTTTTCGCGTGAAAACTCATCAGTGTGGTTTATTCATTTCTCAAGAAGAAAATGTACCCTAGAGCTGCCAAAGAAGTTTCACATGACGAGATCAAAGTTCTTGTGAACGAAAAATTGTCCAAGAATGACAATGATAGTTATGACAGTAAGGTTGATAACTAGAAGGGTGTTGTACTTAAAAGCCAGTCTATAGATATAATGTTCTCTGCAAGTCTGCTATCTAGATCCATAGTCAAGTTCACTTAGGAGAATTCAACAAATTTTTGAGATACTGAAGTAATAGCGTTGACTGTTGATGATGGTCTATGTTCCTCGACAAAAAGGAAAATGATATGCTAATAGGATATGTTAACTTTATGAATTTTGGATTTTAAAATAATGATTTCAAGTACGTAGTAATTAATCACTGGATTTTAAATTTAATGTATACATATTTAATAAATTTCTTAACAAAAGTATATTATTTGAACAAAAGCTAGTGAATTTGACTGAACTGCCCTTCGATATTGATAAGTAGAAAATGATAAAAGGCTGAAAAGTTTCAGATAAGAGAAATACTGAAATGAAATGAATGCATATATCATGCTCAAATTTGTACAAGCTGTGTCGTAAAAGAGAGATGGTTGAATTGTATGTGACCAGAGAAAAGAAAAACAATTGTATTTGAGACAATATGAGAAAGCTGAATTCAAATCTTGTTACGATATTTAATTAGCATGATCATATTTGCTTAAATCTTAATTAGTATTAGTACTTACATGATGCGCGGACATAAACCATATAAAATTATTATTTGGGTTATTTGGATTATATGTAAATAACTTTAAAATTAAACTTTCTATATATAATTATAAATAAATTTGATATTAATTAAGAAGCAGGACATGAAATCATTTTTCAATTCTCATAGTGGATAACATGTTTTTTTTTTTTATATCCATAATAACCCAACCTCTTGATTCTAGCACTTGTATTTTGTTGTAGATCAATATTAAAGAATACTAGACATGTAACGTTGTGATCTGTCTTGTTTGAGCACAATAAATCATATTATCTTAACAAAATTCTTACTACCACTTTATTTTTCATCTCAAATTCAAATAAGTCCTATCCTTTTACATTTTTAGACATAATTTTTTTCTCTTTTTTGTTCCATGCTTATAGTTTTTGTGTTATTTATTACTTAATATTGTTATACTATAATGTGTTATTAGCTGACAAATTGACTTAATGTCTTGCTTATTATCCTTTTAATAATCATCATTAAATATACTTTTTTCTATTCTTGAATATTAATATATTTTTACAGTATTATCTTCTTGCTCGAAACTCTTTCATCATTTAAATCTATCAATAACATTTTTGAGTATTATGTAATAATTAAATTTATTTTTCAAAATAAATTTAAAATATAAGTATACTCGCGTTATCTCTATTTTCCTCTTTATAGATTCTCTTCCATACTAAGAAATTTTAATTAGCTTTTCACGTAAATATTTTACCTATATTCAAAATAATATCACATTTTATTTTAATATATAACTTTAAATTAGTCTAACAATTAATACATAAGTTCTTTTATAATGTTTCAAATCTATTGAATTTTATTAATTATTTTCGTATTACGTAAATTATTTTTTTTAGATTTTAATTTTAATTAGTAAAATTACCTACATGAGATATTTATTTAGTATATTTAAAATTTTTAATTCGGTATCAAATTTTATTTTTCTTTATCTAGCAAGACTTCAATTTTGTGGTCATATCCGTATTTTGAGCATTCTCATAAAAAATTTAAGAACTTTTTAGTCTCAAGTTCAAATAGTCTTTTCCTTATATTTTTTTATGAATTTTAATAACGTTATCTAATATGTAATATTATCACGTTTTCATCTGATTTTTCTATTAAACTTTTATTTTATTTAATATTTTTATCCACTACTATTTTTAATATAATATAAATAAATATGTATTTTTATTTTATTTTCTAAAGTAATTCTTAGTATAAATATCCTCACATTATCTCTAATTTATTATTTAATTTTTTTAATTTTTTTAACTATTAGACTTTAGTTATGTGGTTTTATCCACATGCACGTCATTTCTTATCATACTTAAATAAAACTTTCTTACCTCAAATTTAAATAAGTTTTATCTTCTTCTTTTGTATGATGAATTTTTTAATTTTTTCTCTATTTGTTCCTTAATTTTGCTATTATATTATTTAATACTTAATATTATTACATTGTCATGGGCTTTTCATTAACTTGTTTAAATTTAATATCTATTTTTACCATACTCATTCTAATACAGTGCAAATAAATATAAAAATTATTTCAATTAATAACTTTAACTCTGTTGCTCATATTTCAAAGTGCGATCATTCTCATCACTTTTTTTTATAAAAAAATCTTATCTCAAATTTTTACCACTATCATTTTTTCTACATAATATTTCAAAAAATAAAAAAAATTATGAAATGGAAGAAAAAGGATCATGTGGTTAGTAAATAATTACTAAAATAGAAATTCTTATTTTTGAAAAGTTTTGGAATCTGTTTACAATGAAAATAAGAGTCAATCTTAATTGATTTGTACCTTTAAATTAAATTTGATCAAATCTGATTTGCTTAGATTTTATCTAAATATTTTAATATTTTATCCTAAAAGTATCAAGTGATTTTTTTTTTCACTGTGCCACTTAGCTTAATATTAAGCTTGAATATCCTTTTTTAATATAATATAGATATAGATATCTATATCCTTTCTTCAGTACCTTGTTTTGGCAGATGAAGTTTTCGGATTGCCAGTTTATTGTTGCACCACAGTATAATGAAGAAAGCAAGGGACTCCGTGAAAGCAAGCTTAATCATAGGTACAAAACCACAGTATAAGGAACAAAGCAAGAGACTCGAGGAAAGCAAGCTTAATCATAGGTATGAAAGTTTCCCTACCAAAAGGGGGCTGGCTCTTGCCAAGCTACACAAACAGTTAATTTATTTATAGTCGCAAAAGTTTTCCTACAAAAGGGGCTGGCTTCAACAACCCATTCAGGGACGGCTTGCCAAGTTACACAACTCAGAAAACTTTTGTACTATAACCAACGTTAGCTGTTCATAACTCAAGAAAACTTTCGCACTACAATAAGCTAACTTTCAAAGAGTGCACTTACTCTGGGACCGTACTACAATAAGCTAACTTTCAAAGAGTACACTTACTTAATTTTCATACATGGACCGGCCTTTGTTTAGAAGTACCAAGTGACTCTTAGCGTATGAGTTTACGTTTAATTCTTTCTTTTTCCTTTTCTGTTGCCATCTTGATATTAACCAAGCATAACTTGAGCGCCTGAGCCCCATAAATCTGGAATATAAACTTGAGCAAAATTCATCTAATACTTTACAGAACTTTTCAACTTCTTTACCATTTACATGTCGTTATACTCGAGGAAGGCAAGCAAAAAAGGAATGTTATTCTAAAGCTTGTAAAGGTTCAACGTGATAGATTTAGCAAGAGCAAACATCTGATCTTCATTAAATTATAGATAGAATCAAGTCCATTGACAATGACATTTCAAAGAAAGGAAAAAATTTCAAACTCAGAATAACTAAAAGGTAAAATGCGCATGCTCATCATATGACAGCAAAAGGCCTATTTATGTTCTTAATATTTCTAAACCCTTAATCCTAGTGCATTCCATAAACACTTTCCACCATGTATCATATCTATCAGTAACACCAGCCACAAAGTTTTTCGATGGAATGTAGAGGCTCCTGTCCTCAACTCTCCTTGTAAAGTCTCGCCAAGCCACAATATGATTCTCAGTTTTAAACTCTATGATTGCTGGAATATCTTGATCATACCCAAATTGCATTGCCACCCGATGTGGGAAATAGTCTTCAAGCAGTCCTTTTAGCCCGACCAAAACACTTGGCCTTATGCACAAAACAAGTAACCAGGCTTTTCCACTTACATTTTGCCCAATCAATTCCAACTCTTCTTCCTCACAGTAAAATGCGGGCGGCACGAACCTGTCCAGAGCCTTGGCATAAGGGCGCCACAAGAAATCGGGCGCCGCAATGCGGATAGCCAATTGGATGTCCTGAACGCTAAGTCCTCTACTGGTCGAGCCCCAACGAGATATCCTCGGTTCCCCACGCCTTATCGCGTTAGGCCTTGGTTGCAAGGTGGGGAATCGTTCCCATACCCACAGTTGAACTAATAAGAAAGGTGCTTGAATCTTAACTCGCGGAGAATCTCCATCCTTCATTTCCAATATAGCATTTTTGAGTGAACGTAGATCCCTATAGATGCTTGCGAGTACGGCAGGTGCAAGGCAAACTTGTATACCCCGAGCAAGACGAATTGCTAAGGGAAAGACTTCCTTTACGATGTTATTCAAATTGGACCCCGGGAAGACATATCGCGAAAGCCATAGAGCAAGAAAGGCTTCATGTTCAACGTCGCTGCCCTTCCCCATAAATTGTTCTAACCACCAAGGATGAGTGGTTTTGCGAGAAGGAGTTCTCACTCCTTCCCTATAAGCTTCCAATAATCGATCGTTTATTCTTAATTCATCTTCTGAAACAAGAAAAGCTGAAGTTACTATACATTCCCCGAGTAGGGAATAACCTCCCAAAACGAACACGTCCTCTAAGGTGATCGTTGCTTCACCCCAAGGAAAGACGAATGTATTAGTTTTCGGGCACCATTTCTCCCCGAAAACAAACAATAAATCTAGGTTTTTATGGACTTGGTAAACGGAACCCCATATGGAATCATAGATACCAGCTCTTCTCCACACATCCTGGAATCTTGACTGCATGTTTCGCACCCATAAGGACCAATTGTCCTGAGGATTCCTCCATCCATATTCGAAAGAGACATTGGATGGAGTTCGTTGGGGTTGGTTAAACATGAACAAAGACTCAAGAGGACTAGGAGCATTTCGTTGATCGATAAGGACAGAGGTGAGTGAAGGAAGAAGTGTATGGGAATTTCTAAAAGATACATCAAGCCTTTTCGATGGGAAGTTTCTCATCAGCTCATTCGACTCTTTCATGATATATTTTTCCCTAGAATTAGATGATGTTGCCATTTGTGAGAAGGAGAAGGATGAGAATGAATCTTAGATAGGATCGAACTGGTAATTGATTGTATGAGAAAGAATGGAGAAAAAAGAATGGAGAAGGCCATTTTATGCTGTTTGAGATGTTTGTTTGAACACTGTAATAAGATTACATAAACCTTGTCTAGATTTTATAGAAATGCAAATGGAACAAATCAACGGGAAGTAAGTCAAAAGTTGGTATGTTCAACGTTTATTTTTCATTCCTATTTCTCTTTGAGTTTTGAAACACTTATCTTTCGCATACTTGAACTATTAATGAAAACTGGAACTAATAGGAGAAATATGCAGTTTGTGGTTGATATCTATCTTAAATAAGCATTAATCATTGAACTAATTAATGTGGTTAGCCTAATATTTAATTAATTTGTGCAAACTGATCAAGCTTAGTTATTGACGCTAATAGATTGGACAAAATTTAGCACATAAATTTTAGTTCTAATACAAACTTGGTTTAGTTGACATTCCATTCACCCAATAAATATATAATTTAGGCCAACTCCCCTTTCTTTTGGTTATTCAATCTAACAAAAGTTTGACTTCATACAATCTGAATTCTTTTACAAGGCATATTAAATGGCTACTCTATTTTTCCTTTATCTCGCGGTTTGAGACTACAAATGATAATTGTGTAATTATAGCTTTAGAATAAGCATGGAAATTACGAATTACATAGTCCCCTTTGTTTCATGCCTTTTATTGCTTAAAAGATTCATATTTACTGGTCTAGTAGTTAGTAATTATTTGGCTGACTTTATAAATCATCCTGCATCCTTCATCAATTATTTATAGCATAATATCTATTTCCTGTTTTTAAAAATAAAGATGGAAATCATGTTGGGTAGAAGTACGTATGTTTGCGTGAAAAACATAAAAACAAGTAATATTGCCATAAAAGTACTATTTTATAACTTTTTATTTTCCCATAAAAAAAAAAGGTGAATAGTTTAGATGTGTTTCATTGTGAATGTTTAGATATGATGATATTAAATACAAAAACATTTACTTTGTTTTAGTGAAATACAAGAGTTTTATAATTATCAGTTATACATTTACAGTTGTTTATCCTTGGCTTCGGATAAAAATTAAATTTGTACGTGATTTTAAGGACACGTGATTTGATTTGATACAAATAATAAATAATATAATAGAGATTAAAGTTAGTAATAAATTGAGAAAAAATGCAAACCACAAGCCTTGAATAGCCTTCGCCTGGACTGATTTCTCCAAGATGAACAACAGATATAAAAGAGACCAAACGAATAAAGCAATAATAAAAGCAAACTTCTTTTTTAAGTATCAAATGATTGTTTCGTGAGATGCCTTTTACAATTACATTGCCCCTTTATATAGAGGGGGATAATTCTTATACAAGGCAAGAATCTATTTACAAGGTAAAAATCCCTTGATTTACTGATTTCAACGGTCTTGTTGATTGATGATGTGATTCTCGCCGAGATATTTACGTATCATGGGATTTCTGGTCCATTCGTTACACAGATCTGATGACTTACCCTTGGACATTTTCCATAATCGAGCTCGATAAACTCATCTCGGGCATCATGGCTTCATGTTCCAATTCGATGTTGTTCGATCTCGACCTTCGATCTTTGATACCTCGTCCCTGATTTATTGAGCAGTAGTTACGATTGATACCAACCGTATAAAATCGAGCCCGATTTGTCCATATGCAAGCGGTCCGAGTTCGACCCCATACAGATAGTCCCCTCGTTTTGTAGAGAGCAATGACGAAAAACGACATGAGCCGCAACTTTTTGATTAGGTTAAATGGCAACATACTTATGACGCGTGTGGCACGGAAGTCGGAGCGCCCCATCAAAAGAAACGAATCATCATATTGATAAATGACGGTGACACTGTGACGTACGTGGTACGCGTCGAAAACGTCTCTTTAGAGAAAAACTGGGGAGAAACCTATGTAACATCAGTACATGCTAATTAATGCTCCGTCGCTTTGGGACGCGAACCGCCGCTTTTGAAGGGATATAAGTAACCTTCTCTGTCTTCAATTTTAGGAGTTTATGCTATCTGAACATTTGAATCATTCTCTTCTTCAAATCCTCTAAGTTTTCTCGCAAGCGATTTCCCTTTTATTCTTATCTCACTTCTGCATCTTTTAACTTCTTTATCTCCTGATTAACAATGGCGAAAACCTCTAAATCCGGTCTTCATAGACAGACCCCTTCTTCTTCTCAACCTACTGAAGATCCTCAGCCTGTTGATGTTGAGGAAACCATAGTTGAACCTTTTTTGAAGGCGTTCCTACCGACTGGGTGTTCGATCGGTAGTGACTTTAAAGTAGATAAGACTTCTTCAGTACCGGGCCTGTATGAACCGGTCACTAGGTATATTTGTTCGATTATGGACAAAATTCTTGACAAGGTTAAAGAAGATTGTAATTGGATCGGTAAGTGCGTGGTCATTCCTGCACCGGAAGAGGCGATCACCACCCACGTGGAGGGTTATTTGAGTATTTACACTTATCCCTTCACGTTGGGTCCAATTATTGTTGCCTTTTCCAAAAGGTACGAGGTAACGTTGGGTCAGATCCACCCTTCTTTCTAGAGAATAGTCATTCTCTTTCGCTTTTTTGTAAGCAAGATCAACGGACACCCTTTCACCATCGATCATCTCCTACGATTATACAGTCCCCGAGTCTTCCGAGGGGGATTAATAAAACTTGCTCGCTGGGCAAGCAAAGTGTTACAACCCGTAAATTCGTACGTTAGCATACGCCGTGAAATAGTTTACATATAAGGAACTAAGAACTCGGAAAATAGTTCAAAAGTTAAGAAAAAGAACAAAGGTGTCGCATAGTTGGATATGCGAACCGCAAAGCACAAGTGCGGACCGCATATCCAGCTCCAGGATCACAAACTGAGACAGAGTTCTGGGCTGAAATTGTGTCAATTATGTGGCCAGTATGCGGACCACATAATGCACATGCGGACCACAAATGTGACATCTTCCATCGCATAATGGAACAGAGTTCTGGGCTGAATCCACGTCAGAAATGTGACCAGAATGCGGTCGCATTGTTGAAAATGCGAACCGCAAATCTGGCACTTCTGCGTCGCATAATGCAACAGAACTCTGGGTTGAGATTTGCGGCCAGAATGCGAACCGCATGTCCTGTTTGCGATGGATATGCGACCTCAAACCTGAAAAATGTCAGACACGTGTGCCACTTATTGACGGACCTATAAAAGGGACCCAAACCCGTTCCTTCTTCATTTTTCTGAACTTAAACATAGTAGAAGGCCCCAAACGACCCCTCTCAGAGCCCCACCCCAACACAACCAATTTTTCCCTCTTCCAAGCCCTAAATTGAAGAAAGAATCAAGAAATTGAAGAACTGAAGAGAAACCCTAGCTGAGTTTCCCTCCTTCTACGAACCCACATTGAGGGCAAGACCTAGAATCTGAGGAATCGATGGAGAAGGCTAGGAATTCACATGCAAGGTAAGTTATTACTCCCTTTCATGTAATTTTCCCTTGGGCATTCATGATATGTAGTTGCATGCCTGTAAAGACCCATGGGAGGGTGGTAGGAAAGCAAGAATTCAAGATAAACACTACTAAACGGAATGGGTCACGATCATTATGGGTTGTAAATGAGTTGCATGTGTTACAAATACGTTTGATAAGGATTAGAGGAGAAAGGGGTGTGGGGAGGCACCATGCAAAACTAGGGGATTGTGATTATACTGTTCTTTCCTTCGCACGACTCCTATTGAATACAATACAATGAACGAGCCCCAAAAGAATACTCTATTCTTAGAAGTTAGGATTACTTATATTGTTTCCCTCTAAGGAAGAATTGCTCTTGTTTTTGTTATTAATGTTGATGGTATTTCATGAGTATTATAAGGTTCATGTTAAATAATTATATGTAAAAAGGGGGTAATAATCGTATGTCACTAAATAGGGTTTGAAACACGTTTTATGAATGAGTATGCAATGTATTATAAATGTGTAAATTAATTCTTATGATCGCGCCTAATGAAGGCCGGGTATGTTATGACTGCGCCTAGTACGGCCGGGTAAGATATGTTATGATATGATGATGAGCCCATGGAGGCGTATGTAATTGTATAATGAGCCCACAGAGGCATATGATGATGATGAGCCCACAGAGGCATATGACGATGACGAGCCCACAGAGGCGTATGATGATGACGAGCCCACAGAGGCGTATGTAATTGTATGAGGTAACGATTATATAAACGTTTTTGGTAATAATAAATGTATATGAAAATGGCAAGCCCACAGAGGCGTGAGTATAAGGCGATGATAATGATAATAAACATGTATATGATAATGTTATAAAGGTTATGTGTATAGACATAAGCATTACAACATGTCATGATTGGCTGCTCTTAGAGGCAATTCACTTGTTACGAGTTACATGTTTCCATCCTGATGCTTATATTATTGCTCTTATATTGTGTTTCCTGTCTTACATACTCAGTACATTGTCCGTACTGACGTCCTTGTTTGTAGACGCTGCATGTCATGCTGCAGGTCCTAATAGACTGATAGATGGAGCTTCCCCACCGCAGTAGGCTACCAGTTCAGCAGACATTAGCAAGATTCATCCTTCGGACTTACTACAGCTTTGGTATGCATTTTGTATAGGCATTTTGGGCATGTCGGGGCCCTATTCCGACATAGGTTGCTTAATGTATGTTCTTATAGAGGCTCATAGACAAATGTCAATGTATGTATAGACCAGAATAGGTTGACTCATGTACAGTTGTATTGCCTCGTCGGCATATGTATTATGTTGTATAGTTTTGCACTGTAGCCCTGTTGGCACACTATGTATATAAGTATGTTTATGTCATGGTACGACGTTTCAGCCCATTGTGATGTTGTTCGAAACTACATGCGTATGATAGGCGTTATAGATAACAAAGAAAGTAAGATAGCAGATATGAGGGGTACGCCGGCGCTCTACAAGCAGGGTCCGGTGCCATGTCGCAGCCCTCCAGTTGGGTCGTGACACAAAGCCCCCTTCTCTAGCATTGATGAGGATAGGGATCGAGGCTGGATGGGCTGATTCGTTCGAGTGAAAACATCGGACCTAATTTCGGCTGAATACATGCTGTTCCCTGAGAAGTGGAACATGAACTGTAAGTGTTATCCCATATTTCAACTTGTTCAATGTTTTTTCCTTTGTTATTTTATTAACCAATTCCACATGATGTAGCCGTATCTCGTATGCCGGATTTCTCATCTGAAGGAATGGGTCGAAAAAGTAGTGTCTCAAAGAACCTATTCGGAACGTGCCTGGCGCGAGATCTCGAAAGGCCGATGGGAGGCCAAACACCATGGTGAGACCGGTTAAGTTCGAACTCAGCGTCTTATGTTATTGATTTCTAATTTGCTTTACTCTTCATTTGTAGGTTTATTAAAGGACGTTGAATTGAGGCCAGCGTCCCCTGGTAATGAGGTTCCCTGCCAGTCCCCTGCTTCAAAGCAAGAAAAAGAGAAAAAGGGAAAAGAAGCCCCCAGTTCTTCTGAGCCCGAAAGAAGGAGACCGAGGAAAAGGATAGCTCGTAAGCCCAAGAGCAGCATTGATGACCAAATTCTGTCCTCGGACTCAATTTATTGGTTGAGAGACGAGTCCGAAAAAGATGAATATTTCGACTTTTTGGGTAACGAGTCGTCTCGAACTGAAGGACGGGGAGTCCCCGAGCAGGGAGCCGATGAAATGCACCTTCATTGAGTCGAGGGCTCCGAAATGGGGGCAAGAGCTGGGGCTTCTGCCAATGTGAGAGGGGCTTCGCAGGGGATCTCGGGTCCCATAGAAATGATAGACTCCCCTTCCTTCTCGGAGTCGACCCTGAGCGAGGCCAAGCCGCAAAAGGACATTCCCCGGGCAGGAGCCATGGACCGGAAGGCCCTTTCCGAGGTATCTTCGATGGCGTAGATTTGGCGTCTACTGAGGATACCTTTGGGCTCGGTAACCTAGAAGTACCGAGGAAAAGTCCCTCCACCGGTACGAGCAAGGTTTCTTTCGGTCCAAAGTTGGTCGATAGATTTCCTGCTCCGAGTTCAAATACTGATCGGAAGTGGATCATAACCTTCGCCATTCCCGAAGATGCTAGGGTCCTTTCCGCTCCTGTAGGGGTGGCTAGCTATCTTCGGTGTTTCGTGACCGAAGAAGATCAAGCTAAGATGAATGAGGTGGATGTACCCTGCTTGTTCAAAGAAGCTCATCAAGCATTGAATAAGGTAAGTTTCTGATAAGCCTTATCTGGTGTTCACTATTTTTCACTTTAAAACTTTGACTAATTTCCATATTTCCTTTTGTGTTTTCAGGCCTCGGTGCTTCATCATGAGGCTTTTCTTTATCAGCGGGAAGAATCGGGGCATTGCGAGCGGCTCGAAGGGGAGATGGTGAGCCTTCGGGCCGAACTGGATTTTGTACGGAGAGAGAATTCTGGCTTAGTCGAGCAGATGGGGCAACAGCTCGATCAAATAACCCGACTCCGATCCGACGCAAACGAGGCTAGAGATGAAGCCAATGAGTGGAAAAGCAGGATGGATCAGTTGGCTTCGGAAAAAGAGGCCTTCCGTGCTCAGTTAGTTTCATCAGAAATTCAACTGATGAAAGCAAAAGGGAGAATCGATACTCTGACTAAGACCACCGACGCACTCCAATCCCAAGTCAGCGTGATCACCTCGGATCGAGATGTTTTGGCCAACGAGCTGCATATGGCAAAATCGGAGGCTGCTGCAACCAAAATTGAGGCCGATGAGCTGGTGGCCCAGTACAAGGCCAACGCCGAGGCTGCTCAAGATCAGTCAAAAAATTTGGTTGATCACATGAAGTGGCAAACTCGCTTGTCCGTCCTCGAGGAGATACATGCTCGGGGCTTCGATCTACCAGCCGAGATCGAGGATGCCAATAGGATCGAGGCCGAAGCTAGAAAGCAAGCCTTTCCGGAGGAAGATGACTCCGAGAACTCGGAATGAAGCGCCTTCTCTTGTCTTTTTTGATATTATGTGATGTACCTATCTTTGTAATCATTTCTTGTATATATATAAAAGCCTTTTTTCCTTTCCTTCTCTTATTGCTGACTTGTTTTAATTATTTCCATTAGAACCAATGGTTTGTCTCGGTAAATTTTCTGTTCCTCGAACTCAATTTGGACTTGGCCAATTTTGGGATCTGTCTTAGTAGGTTTTTCTTTCATTCGATTAACTCATAATGGCCTTAGCGTTGTAAAGATGGGGTTCGCCTTAGTAGGTCTTATTCCCCTTCGAGTTTCATTAACTCGGTATGGCCTTAGCCTTTTAAGAATCGGGGTTGGCCTTAGTAGGTCTTATTCCCCTTCGAGTTTCGTCGACTCGGTATGGCCTTAGCCTTTTAAGAATCGGGGTTGGCCTTAGTAGGTCTTATTCCCCTTCCAATTTCATTAACTCAGTATGTCCTTGGCCTTTTATGAATCGGGGTTCTTTTTCCCCTTCGGGTTTTATTAACTTTGTATGGCCTTAGCCTTTTAAGAATCGGGGTTGGCCTTAGTAGGTCTTATTCCCCTTCGAATAAATTTGATTTTCGGATGAATCCCCGAGTGATGGCAGTATTTAATTGAACAAAGAAAAATCAAAACGGCCCTTGGGCTCGGAGACAAGATATTAGTGCAAGAGATCTTTATTCTTGTGCGTGTACAGTTTATTTAGGGGATAGATCAATCTATTTGGGTACGGTTCCTTTGACTGTTTGACCCCTACTTCAATTCCTAATGATCTTTGATTTTAGGGATGTTTCCCCGAATTGAAGTAGCCAAGCAGCCTCGCGATTTTTGAGGTCGAACGATGATTAACATAGAATATTATTGTCATTGATCTATGATCGGTCTTCAAATCTAAGTTAGCACGTTTTACTGGATGCCTCGTTAAAAACCTTGCCGTATAACCCAATTTGGGACAAAACCGGTCGAAGGAAAAAAGAGTGCAACGCGTGCTTTCAGTCCTAACATCCCGTACTTCCCGATTCGAGGCTACTTTATTTGATACCTGCGAATGTTAGTTTGTAGCATAAAAACAAGTAAAAATGAGGAAAGAAGGATTGTAGCTTAACAGTAGTATCGTTTCAAGTGATTTATGCTCCAGTTACTTGGCAGTTGTTTGCCGTCCATCGTTCCGAGCTTGTATGATCCTTTTCCGGTGATTTTTTTGATGGAGTAAGGTCCTTCCCAGTTCGGTCCCAATTTCCCTTCGTTCAAGTTTCGTGTGTTGGGTGTGACCTTCCTGAGTACTAAATCTCCAATGTTGAAATGTCGAAGATGGGTTCTCCTGTTGTAGTATCTTTCGATCTTTTGTTTTTGAGCGGCCAATCGAACGAGGGCAGCTTCCCTTCTTTCGTCCAATAGTTCAAGATTCGTATTCATAGCCTCGTGGTTCGATTCTTCAGTCGCATAGCGGAATCTGACACTTGGTTCACCGACTTCGACCGGCATCGAAGCTTCAGCACCGTACACCAGGGAAAAGGGAGTGGCTCCGGTGCTAGATTTCTCGGTTGTACGATACGCCCATAGGACTTCAGGCAATATCTCTTTCCATTTCCCCTTCGCATCCGTTAACCTCTTTTTGAGATTTCAAAGTATTATTTTGTTGGTAGATTCGGCTTGTCCATTCCCGCTGGGGTGGTAGGGCGTTGATAGGATTCTTTTGATCTTGTTATCTTCGAGGAACCTTGTCACTTTGCTGCCGACGAACTGTTTCCCATTGTCACACACGATCTCTGATGGCATCCCAAACCAACATATGATATGATCCCAAATGAAGTCGATTGCTTCTTTTTCCCTAACCTTCTCCATATGCCTGCGCTTCCACCCATTTGGAGAAATAATCAGTCATAAAAAGAATGAGTTGAGCCTTACCTGGTGTGTAGGGAAGAGGGCCAACGATGTCCATTCCCCATTTCATGAACGGCCATGGTGATAAGATCGAATGCAACGTTTCCTCGGGCTGATGGATTATCGGGGCATGTCTTTGGCATTCGTTACATTTGCGAATGAACTGCTTCGCGTCCTTTTCCATGTCGATCCAATAATAACCGGCTCTGATTATTTTTCAGATTAGGGGCTCGGCATCGGAATGATTCCCACAAGTGCCTTCGTGGATTTCTCTTAAAATGTATTCGGTGTCACTCGGTCTCAGACATATCGCAAGGGAGCTGCCGAACGTTCTTCTAAATAGAGTTCCGTCATCGGATAAATAGAATTGAGCCGTCTTTGTGCGCAAGGCTCTTGATTCTTTTGGATCTGAGGGGAGTTTTCCGAAGCTGAGGTACTCTATGTATTTGTTCCTCCAATCCCAGGTCAGACTCGTCGTATTGATTTTCGCGTGGCCTTCTTCCACTACCGACCTCATGAGTTGTACGACCTTTTCGGATTCGATCTCATCATCTTGTAGCGATGATCCCAAACTGGCGAGGGCATCGGCTTCGCTGTTTTGCTCTCGAGGTATGTGTTGTAAGGTCTATTCTTTGAACCTATGCATTGGAACTTGTAGTTTGTCTAAACATCTCTACATTCGTCCTTCTCTGACCTCGAAAATTCTGTTGACTTGATTCACCACAAGAAGGGAGTCGCACTTAGCTTCGATTATTTCCGCTCCCAGGCTTTTGGCTAGTTCTAAACCTGCAATCATGGCCTCATATTCTGCTTCATGTTAGTTAATTTCACAGTCTTGATAGACTGTCGAATTGTGTTACCATTTGGGGGCTTTAGCAAGATACCAAGCCCCGATCCCTTTGAGTTCGAGGCACCATCTGTGAATAGGGTCCACACTCCTGAAGGAGTCCCCGATCCAGCCAGTAGTTCTCGGGTATTAGGGATGGTGTAAAATCGGTGACGAAATCTGCCAACACCTAAGATTTAATGGAGGTTCGGGGTCGATATTCGATATCATACCCACTTACTTCGATAGCCAATTTGGCCAATCGGCCGGAGAGCTCGGGCTTATGCATTATGCTTCTTAACGGGTAAGTAGTTACGACGCATATGGGATGACATTGGAAATAAGGCTTCAGTTTCCTGGAGGCACTCAACAAAGTGAGTGCCAGTTTTTCCAAATGAGGGTACCTAGTTTCAGCCTCGCCTAAGGTTCTGCTAACGTAATAAATTGGAAATTGCGTATCTTGTTCTGCTCAAACTAGAACTCCACTTACCGCTACTTCCGAGACCGCAAGGTAAAGGTACAACCGTTCACCTGTCTTCGGTGTATGTAGCAAGGGTGGGCTAGACAGATACCTTTTAAGCTCTTCTATAGCGTCTTGGCATTCTGGTGTCCATGAGAAGTTTTTCTTCTTTTTCAATAGATTGAAAAATCGATGGCTTTTATCGGATGATCTTGAAATAAATCGTCCCAAAGCGGCTATACGGCCTATCAGCTTTTGCACAACCTTCACATTATCTACAACTGTGATGTCCTCAATAGCCTTGATCTTTTCGGGTTTGATTTCTATTCCTCGATTCGAGACCATGAAACCTAGGAACTTGCCTGAGCCCACACCGAACGCACATTTTTTCGGGTTCAGCTTCATGTTGTATTGCTTCAGCACGTCGAATGTTTCCTGCAAATGGTTCAAATGGTTCTCTGCTCGCAGGGACTTAACTAACATATCATCAATATAAACTTCCATCGTTTTTCCTAGTTGTTTTTCAAACATTCGGTTTACTAGGCGTTGGTAAGTGGCTCCTGCATTTTTTAACCCGAATGACATCACGTTATAGCAGTATATGCCATACTTAGTGATGAAAGATGTTTTTCTTGGTCAGCCCGGTCCATTCATATTTGGTTATAGCCAGAGTAAGCATCGAGAAAGCTTAGGGTCTCATGGCCAGCGGTAGCATCGATCATGCGGTCGATGTTGGGTAAAGGGAAAGAATCTTTTGGGCATGTCTTATTCAGATCCTTATAATCTACACATATTCTTAGTTTATTCCCTTTTTTAGGGACTACTACTACGTTTGCTAACCATTCCAGGTATTTAGCCTCCCGAACGGACTCTATCTTTAGAAACTTAGTTACCTCATCCTTGATGAATGCGTGTTTGATCTCGGATTGAGGCCTCCTTTTTTGCTTGATCGGTCGGAACTTCTGATCTAGGCTTAGCTTGTGAGTTGTTATCTCCGGCGGTATTACCTGTTATATCAAGGTGGGACCAAGCGAAGCAATCTTCATTAGTTATAAGAAATTGGATAAGTTTTTTCCTAAGCTCGGAGCTTAGGCCCGAGCCCAGGTTACCTTTCGATCTGGCAAGTCTTCTCGGAGTGAGACTTGCTCGAGTTCCTCAATTGTCGATTTGGTTGCATCGGATTTATCAGTACTGATGAAGGATCTGGGGATTCCGTAATCGCCATCCTCGAGATATGCTTGTTCATCTACGTTTGTCGAGGATGATGTCTGTGATTGCTATTTCATCTTGTTCTCGACCTTTTGTGAAGGAACTGCTGGTACTGGTGTTATTTCTTCCACTGCGAACGTTTCTTTCACAGCCGCTCCCCGTAAACCGTTATAATTCCATCGGGTGATGGGAATTTCAGTACTTGGTGCAGCGTCGAAGGTACGACTCTCATTTCATGGATCCATGGTATTTCGAATAGAGCGTTGTACCTCATGTCTCCACCGATTACGCAAAACTTCATTTCTCGAATGGTACCGGCAATGTTTATCGGCAACGTTATCTCGCCCTTGGTTGTTTCACACGCCATGTTGAACCCATTGAGTACTCGGACTGTAGGCACAATTCGATCCGTCAGACTGAGTTGTTCTATAACCCATGATCGGATTATATTGGCCGAACTGCCTGGGTCGACCAATACGCGCTTTACTTTAATCCTATGTATAAGCACAGATATCACTAGCGCGTCATTGTGAGGTTGCATAATCTCTTTCGCATCTTCCTCCCTAAAATGTAAGATTCCCTCCATCGCGTAATCTCGAGTGTATTTTTCCCTGGTGATGGATATCTTTGTGCGCTTCAGCATCGGACCTTGAGGGGCATCTATTCCGCCAATAATCATATTAATCGTGTGTTGTGGCTCTTCTTGGTTTGCTTGTTTATTTCTGTTTCCATAATGATTCTTTGCTCGGTCGCTCAAAAATTCTCGAAGATGTCCGTTTTCGAGCAACCTTGCCACCTCCTCTCTTAATTGTCGGCAATCTTCTGTCCTGTGTCCGTGTGTACCGTGATATTTGTATATGATATTAGGATCCCTTTGGGCCGGATCCGATTGTAATGGTCGAGGCCACTTAGTGTCCTTGATGCGACCGACAGCTGATACGAGAGTAGCCGCATCAACATTGAAATTGTATTCCGATAACCGTGGTGCTTCTTGGTGACCGGTGGTTCTCTCGAAATTGCCTTTCATTATGGGCCCTCGGTTATTCCGACCTTGATCGTTTCTCCTTTCGCGTCTCGGGGAGTTCTGCCTTGCAGTAGTGATTTTCCTATCCCCATGATATGACCGATGCGGATCTCTATTCAGTCTTGGTTCACGCTAAATCTCCCTTCGAACCCTATCATGAGTTCTGACGGGATAAATAGATCCCGAAGGGGCTCCAAGTTGATCATCTTCGACTCTGATCTTCGATTGGTATCGGTTATGTATATCCGCCCATGTGACGACTGGATATTCTATCAAGTTTTGTTTGAGTTGCTGTGAAGCCGTCAAACTTCGAGCGTTGAGCCCTTGGGTGAAGGCCTGAACAGCCCAATCCTTGGTGACCGGTGGCAGGTCCATCCGCTCCATCTGAAAACGAGATACAAATTCTCTGAGCATCTCATTATCTTTTTGTCTAACTTTGAACAGGTCCGACTTTCGCGTTTCCACTTTGATAACGCCTGCATGTGCTTTTACAAAGGAATCTGCAAGCATAGCGAAAGAGTCAATAGAATTAGGGGGTATGTTATGATACCATGTCATGGCCCCCTTTGACAAGGTTTCCCCGAACTTTTTCAAAAGAAAGGACTCGATATCGTCGTCTTCTAACATGTGTATGCGGTCACATGCTCGATTTGTTTCTCTCCAGACTCGACTCGTCTGGTTAATTCCTCGAGCATCCTCATGATCCCGGAGTTTGCCCTCGATCCGCCTTCATTCGGCTCTTCTGCGACTGGTTCATTCTCAGGAGCGGTTCCCGAGAAGGGCCGAGCTCAACTTTGTTCGATATTTGACTTCGATTTTGTAATTGAGCAATGGCTGCCTACTGGGCTTGCAACATGTCAAAGATCATTCTGAGGCTGATCTCGTCTCCTTCATCGTTTTGGGGACCCTGTGTTGTTGATCGGTGTTCCCTACGAACACTATTTGATGGACCAGTAGTTCGATCTATATCGAGTGCTACTTGTAAATTAGCGTCGATCAGAACCTCATCACCAAATGCTATGTTGTTGTTTTCGCCTTGATGATCAAATTCATTATCGACGTACAAAGGCACAGATTGTGAATGCGACATAGTTGTACTGTAATCTGAAATCAGAGATACTTCACAGAGCAAGTGTAAAATAATTTACGTGACAAAAAATTGTATCAAATACTCACTATTATCCTTAGCCCCACGGTGGGCGCCAAACTGTTTACCCTTGGCTTCGGATAACAATTAAATTTGTACGTGATTTTAAGGACACGTGATTTGGTTTGATACAAATAATGAATAATATAATAGAGATTAAAGTCAGTAAACAAATTGAGAAAAAAATACAAACCACAAGCCTTGAATATCGAAATTCTAATTCTCTGTAGAGAAGTCCGTATTTTTCCAATCAACTTCATTAAAATTTGAATAGATCTACATACACCTTGGTTGACACGAGTATATAAATGATGTTATACTGTTGAATAACAAGCCTTCTATTTTTTTTTATTTGTAGAAAACTCGTGTGCTTGGGAGTCCCTGATGATTAAATAAACCAAGATTTTACCATGACTACAATTTTAGAGAGACGCGAAAGCGAAAGCCTGTGGGGTCGCTTCTGTAACTGGATAACCAGCACTGAAAACCGTCTTTACATTGGATGGTTTGGTGTTTTGATGATCCCTACCTTATTGACGGCAACTTCTGTATTTATTATTGCCTTCATTGCTGCTCCTCCAGTAGACATTGATGGTATTCATGAGCCTGTTTCAGGATCTCTACTTTACGGAAACAATATTATTTCCGGTGCCATTATTCCTACTTCTGCAGCTATAGGTTTACATTTTTACCCAATCTAGGAAACGACATCCGTTGATGAATGGTTATACAACGATGGTCCTTCTGAACTAATTGTTCTACACTTCCTGTACTGATTTCTCCAAGATGAACAACAGATATAAAAGAGACCAAATGAATAAAGCAATAATAAAAGCAGACTTCTTTTCTAAGTATCAAATGATTGTTTCGTGAGATGCCTTTTACAATTACATTGCCCCTTTATATAGAGGGGGGATAATTCTTATACAAGGCAAGAATCTATTTACAAGGTAAAATATCCCTTGATTTACTGATTTCAACGGTCTTGTTGATTGATGCCGTGATTCTCGCCGAGATATTTACGTATCACGGGATTTCCGGTCCTTTCGTTACGCAGATATGATAACTTACCTTAGGACATTTCCCATAATCGAGCTCGACAAACTCATCTGGGGCATCATGGCTTCGTGTTCCGATTCGATGTTGTTCGATCTCGACCTTCGATCTTTGATACCTCGTCCCTGGTTTATCGAGCAGTAGTTATGATTGATACCAACCGTATAAACTCGAGCCCGATTTGTCCATATGCAAACGGTCCGAGTTGGATCCCATACAACAGTCAAAGAAATCACAAATTGGATCACTCATAATCTACTTTGAATTACTGAAGTACCTGCCTATAGTAAAGGATTAAATACAATGTATATTGACAGATTGTCACAACGAAGAATAAAATCCAGTTTGTATTCTGCGTCATTATGATGTTGAAGTTTCTTTTGTTAAAATCGTCTGTCTTTAAGAAAATTTTATATATTCACTTGATAATTATACCCTTGTTTAGCAAAGAAATCACAAATTTGATTACTCATATTTTAGTTTGAATTTCTGAAGTAACTGCCCATTATAAGGGATTAAATACCATGTATATCCATATATTGTTGCAATGGAGAATGAAATCCAATTTGCATTATGAGTTATTATCATGTTGAATTTTCGTCCACTTTTAAAAGGTATTTTATATATTTACTTGACAATTATACCCTTGTTTAACCACGTGATTTTTCTACTTTCTGAAATCAAAGAAATCACAAATTTGATCACTCATAATCTAGTTTGCATTTCCAAAGTACTTGTTTAGAAGGTAAAGGATTAAATACAATGTGTATACGCAAATTATCGCAATGAAGAATGAAATGAGTTCGTATTTTGCGTTATTATCACGTTGAAATGTCTTCTGTTTGTAATTCTCTACCTTAAAATTTTGTATATTCACTTAACAATTATAATTTATATCCTTGTTTAACCTCTGATTTGCCTACTTTGTGAAATCAAAGAAATCACAAATTTGATTACTCAAAAACTAGTTTGAATTTCTATAGTAACTGCATATAGTAGGGAATCAAATATCATGTATATTAATAGATTATTGCAATAAAGAATGAAATCCAATTTTTATTCTGCGTAATTATCATGTTGAATTTTCTCTGTTGAAAATCGACTACCTTAGCATTAAAAAGAATTTTATATATTCATTTGACAATTACACTCTTCTTTACCATGTGATTTTCCTACTTTGTGAAATCAAAGAAAATACAAATTTGATCACTCATAATCTAGTTTGAATTTCTAAATTTATATGCCTATAAGGTAAGGAACTAAATACAATGTATATCGACATATATACTGGAGCAATGAAGAATGAAAGCCAGTTTGTATTCTGCGTTATTATAAAGTTGAAGTTTTTTTCTGTTTCTACCTTTTAATCTTTTTAAATATATTCACTCGACAATTATACCCTTGTTTAACCACATGATTTCTCTACTTTGTGAAACACGTATATCACTCATTAAAATAAATAGCAGCATGAAATTTGAAAATAACGTTTACGTGTAATAATTTATCTAGTGAATTCGAGTTCAGTAATTAGCACATATAACTCGGGCCATGAAATTCCAAAACAACACTAGTAGTAGTAGCACATAAATCACTTTTATGAACCTGTAGCCATGAATCAGTTTCTCAATATTGAGTGTATGGATCTTTTATGATCAACTTGTTATATAGAGTCTTTGAATCGTTTTCTGGTAGTTTTTGAGAGCAAACGGATGGGATTATTTGGAGTTTAATATTGCTTGGTATTGAGGAGCTCGACCATGGCAGAAGAGAGAAAAGAGTCAGGTGGAGAAGAAACTCCATTTCTGTGTATTAGAAATGCCAACTGTATATTGGAAGTGTACCGTACACGTTTAACTACTTCCACTATTTATAACAACCAATCAACTAACTAGCTATCTGCACTAACACTACTAATTACATTGTAATTCAACTATTGGACCCCACATCTATTCTTTCTACACTCCCCCTCAAGCTGAAGGATGAAAACAAGTTTTTCTTTCCCAGCTTGCTTACTAAGTAGTCGTGTTGTGAACTGCGTAAACTCTTGGTGAAAATGTCTGCTAGTTGTTCCTGCCAACATGCTGAGCCTTGATCATTTCCTCTTGAATTTTTTCTCTTACAAAGTGGCAATCAATGTCTATATGCTTAGTTCTCTCATGAAATATAGAATGAGCTGCAATTTGAATTGCAACTTTACTATCACAGTAAAGCTGAGCTGGAAGTTCAACTGCAGTTCCCAGCTCCTCAAATAGCCAAACTAACCATTTGATCTCTGCAACAGACAGTAGTAGTCATGCTTCTGAATTCTGCCTCAGCTAAACTTCTTGATACTGTTCCTTGCCTTTTGGATTTCCAGGAAATCAAAGCATCACCAAATTTCACAGCATATCCTGTGACTGACTTTCTTGTTTCCACACATGCACCCCAGTCTAAGTCACAAAATGCAACCAGCTTTTGAGTTCCACCTGTTGGTAAGAACAGCCAAAGGCCAGGATTTCCTTTAATATATTTGATTACTCTCATAGCAGCATCTAGATGTGATTGCTTAGGAGCATGCATGAATTGACTTAGAACTTGTATGTCACGACCCAAAATCCACCTAATCGTGATGACACCTAACCCAACCTGTCAGGTAAGCCAACTAATAACTATCCAATTTAGATGAAATTTATTAAGAAAAGAAAGGATAATAAAACTGCTTTTATACAAGAATTCCCAAGGACTGGTAGTACAAATCATGAGCGTCTAAGATTAGAATTTATAAAGTTGGTATGAAATAAATACATCATCTGTTCGAAATGTGCATAAACAGATTTTTTTTAAAATTTAAGGCTACCATGAATAAGAGACAGCTACAACCGGAACTCAGGTACGTCTTCAAATCCCGCTTCCATCGATCACAGCAATATCAGCATCCAATATCTGCACGCAAGATGCAGAAGTGTAGTATGAGTACAACCGACCCCATGTATTCAATAAGTAACAAACCTAATCTTAGGTTGAAAATAGTGACGAGATGGAACACAAGTCAAAGTCCAACGCCAATAGCCAACAACAGCTCGTAACAATATAATAAAAAGTGGTACAAGAAATAACTCAGAAATAAAATGTTCAGCTCATTCACAGTTCCAGAAAATAAACATACTGTTCAAGTATAACAGTGAAAATCCCAAATCTTTTACCGAAAATACTAAAATATGAGTAAGTTTGTAAAATCGTGATTTTCCTTCCAAAACTTTTCAACAGGTAAATATTTCATTATCAAATGGCATGAGAAAAAGTACATCTCTATGCCTACATGTCAATGTGTATGAGAAGTCATGAATGACGTAATATCGTACAGCATGAGGAAAATGCATCTCTATGACTGTATGTCAAGGGTGCACGTCGAATATGATGCAGCTCAGTGATAAAACCATATGCATACTCTCAGAGTATCAATCCACTCATTCCTCCCAGTCACTCAGCACTCGCCTTCGCACTCAATAGGTACCTGCGCTCACTGGGGGTGTGTGCAAACTTCGAAGGGGCTCCTTCAACCCAAGCGCTATAATCCGTACGGACAACTCATGTGCTACACGGACAACTCACGTGCTTTGATATCAATATCTAGGGATCAGCACGAACAACTCATGTGCTGCATGGAAAACTCAATTGCTATAATATCAATATCTGGATCCGTACGGACAACTCACGTGCTATGGTATCAATAACCTCACAATCAATTCCTCGGCCTCACTCAGTCACCAATCTCTCCAGTCTCTCAGACCCACAATGCCATGAAACTAGCCCAAAATGATGATATGATGTGTCAATATATAGCAACGGAGACTGAGATATGATATGATATGATATGAAATGAATGAACATGACTGAGTACGAAATTGCAATGTAAGTAAATAACTCAACAGCAGTAATGACCTCAGTGGGTCCCAACAGAATAAGTATGTAGCCTAGACATAGTTTTTAACATGGACCACAGTTCAATAACTCTAGTATGTAGAGATTTCATGTTTACAGATAAGTTCAGGTAACTACACAGCACCACATAAATAACGAAGTTAAAAATTCACACGGTGCATGCCCACACGCCCGTCACCTATCATGTTCATCACCTCAACAACAATCACATAACACGAAATTCGGGATTTCATACCTTCAGTACTAAATTTAGAAGTGTTACTTAGCTCGAACAAGCCAATTCCAATACCGAGCAAGCCAAGCGATTCCAAAATGCCATCTCGCGCGCGTCGACCTTTAAATGGCTCGAAACTAGCCAAAAGCAACTCAAATATATCAAATAAAGCCTAAGGAAACAATTTTAAATAATATAGGTCGAATCTTAATCAAAAAATCTGAAATCGACCCAAAAGCCCAATCTAGGCCCGCACCTCGGAACGCGATGAAACTTATAAAATCCGATAATTTATTCAATTACGAGTCCAGCCATACTAGTTTCACTCAAATCTAACTCTGAGTCGACATTCAAAACTCGAAAACTCACTCTATGCGACTTTAGGCTAAAATCCCCAATTTTCTCTTTAAAGTCCATAATCCAATTACCAAAAATGAAGATAAAATCACGAAATATAATTAAAATCGTGTGTAGAACACTTACCCTAATTCTTGTGATGAAATTTGTCTCCAAAATTGCCTCAATCCGAGTCCCACATCTCAAAATATGATAAAAGAACCCAAAACCTCGATATATAGCTTCTGCCTAGCATTTCCGTATATGCGGTCACATTGTAGCATCTGTGACCTCTGCTTCTGCGACCATGCTCGCTTCTGTGAATCCCTCTGAAGACCAGACTTCCGCACCTGCAGAGCTTTTCCTGCTTCTGCGCACACGCAGGTGCGACAAACAACTCCCGCTTCTGTGCCACACGCCGCTTCTGCGGCTCAAAACTATGCTTCTGCGGACGCGCAGATGCTCCCTTACTTCCGCTTCTGTGGTCTTCCTCACCAGCTCGCACCTCACTTCTGGGACTCCTCGTCGCTTCTGCAACCATCGCACCTGCGCAACCCAGCAGCAGGTGCTATCACACCAGATCTGCCACTAGTAATTTAGTCAAAAATGATCCAAACAATTTCGAACCTCGTCCGAAACTCACTCGAGCTCCTCGAGACCACATCCGGACATACCAACAAGTACCGTAACATAATACAGACCTACTCTAGGCCTCAAATAACTCATAACAACATCGAAAAGGCGAATCGCACCTCAAATCGAACTTAATGAACTTTGAACTTTTCAACTTCCAAAACTCACACCAAAACATATCAAATCAACCCGGAATGAACCTAAATTTTGTACACAAGCCCCAAATGACATAACTAAGCTATTCAAATTCCCGGAACTACAATCCGAACCCGATATCATCAAAGTCAACTCCTGGTCAAACTTATGAACTTTCCAAACCATCAAATTTCTAACTTTCGCCGATCAGAGCTGAATCCTTCTAGAAATATCCAAATGCAAATTTTGGCATACGCCCATGTCCAAAATCACCATCCGGACCTAACGGAATCATCAAAACTCTATTTCAGGGTCAAATTCACAAAAGTCAAATTTGGTCAATTCTTCCATCTTAAAGCTTAAATCATGAAATTCATTCTTTCAAATCGATTCTAAATAACCTTCAAACCAAGATCGACGATTCATATAAGTCATAGTACACCATACGTAGCTACTCATGCCCTCAAACTACCAAGAGAAGTGCAAATATTCAAAACGACCGGTCGGATCGTTACACTGTACCACAAAGGCTATGTCAGGTCTAGTCATAATCAAATACAACAATCTTCCCACTATTATTTGATAAACACTTCTATCTTCAAGTAGTCTGTCATTAGACAACCTCTCCTTGTTGAACACCTTGTCAAATTCTACAGAGGTAAGTTTGTAATTAAACTCTAGTGGAGTAAGCACTAGCTTTCCTCCTGATAGGCCAGTTTCAGATAACAACTCATGGGCATTCTTTCTTTGGCACATATGAATGCCTTTCTCTGATCTTGAAAACTCTATGCCAAGAAAGTACTTCAGCTCCCCTAAGTCTTTCATCTTAAACATGTTCTCCAGATCCTTTCTAGCCTTCTCAATCAGATTTAGGTTATTACCAATAACTAATATATCATCTACATAGACAAGTACAATCACCAAATCTACTCCCTTCCTGGTGTGTGAATAGAAATAGTCATAGTGTGACTGTACAAATCCTAGACCTGTCAATGTTTCTGTCAGTTTCAAGTTCCACTGTCTAGGGGCTTGTTTAGCCCATACAAGAACTTATTCAAATTGCACACTTTCTGATACTCCCCCGGCTTGAAAAGCCATCAGGAATTTGCATATAAACTTCTTCACATAAAACACCCTGAAGAAATGCATTATGAACATCCATTTGGAAAACAAACTAGTGTGAAGCAGCAGCAAGAGCCACTACAGATCTCACTGTAACCATCTTAGCTACAGGAGAGAAGGTTTCAATATAATCCAAACCTTCTTGCTAGTTGTAGCCCTTGGTTACAAGCCTTGCTTTATACCTTTCCACCTCTCATGTGGATTTATACTTGACTTTAAACACCCATTTGCATCCCAATAGGAACCTTGTCTGGAGGGAGGTCTACAATTGTCCAAGTATTGTTGCTCTCATGAGCTGAAATCTCAGCTTTTATAGCAGCCACCCACAATAGATTGGCACTAGCTTCTACATAAGTCTTGGGCTCCACAGTTGCTGAATAAGCAGCTAATGAAGACCTGTAGGTAGGAGTAAGATGATCATACACCACATAGTTATATAGTGGATATGAACAAGAAGATTTCTGTTGAACAACATAATCTCCTATCTAAATAGGTGGTCTAGATTCCCTTGAAGATCTTCTGAGTTGTACTGCATGAGGAGAAGGAGTAGGATCTCTAGTAATAGGAGATGGTGAAGACTGTGAGATATTGTCATTGGTTGAGTTGGATGATGAATGCAGGGGTGCAGTTACAACAGGTGGATCAGGTTCTACCAGTTGCGGTACTAGGAGCATAGGTGAAGAGCTAGTGCTCATATTCTTGAAGGGAAAGATGTCTTCTTGAAAGACTGTGTCTCTGCTTACAAAGAACTACTTGGAGGTCAGATCATAGAGATAATAACCCTTCTGAGTAGTTGAATATCCAAGATGAACAGCTAGAATTGCTCTTGGACTGGACTTGTCACCTTTCTTCACAGTTGTAGCATAGCATAGACTACCAAACACCTTGAGATGTTGTAGTGAAGGAACTCTCTGAAACAACCTTTGGAAGGGTGACTGACCTTTCAACAAGACAGTGGGTAGTCTATTAAGTAAATATACAGCAGTAGACACATTCTCCCCAAAATCGCAAAGGCACAAAGGCCTAAAACCTTAATGCCCTTGCCATGCCCAAAATATATCTATGTCTCCTTTCATCAACACCATTATGTTTTGGTGTATATACACAAGAACTTTGATGTACAATGCCATCCTCCTTTAGTAAACTGTTCACTTGATCACTGAAAAATTCTAAACCATTGTGCATTCTAAGTCATTTTACACCACAGGCAAACTGATTTTTGACATAAATTAGGAAGTTCTTTAACACTACAATAGAATCTGCTTTAGTAGGCTTTAAGAAAATCTAGGTGTATCTAGAGAAATCATCTACTAGAGTCAAAAAGTATCATTTGCCATCATGAGTGGGAACTCTATAAGGACCCCCAAACATCAGCATGCACAAAATCAAAGGGATTAATAGAACAAGTAATACTTAGAAGAAAGGGCAGTCTTGCTTGTTTAGCAATAGGGCATACAGAGCACATGTGATTCTTCAGCTGAGTCTTACACAAGCCATCTATTTTTTTCAAGACTTTTAAAGGATCATGCCCTAATCTCCTATGCCAAAGAGATATATCATCAATCTTAGTTATATTCTTAGAACTACCTTCATTGTCACTAGTTGAACTGGAGATGATATTTACAGATGAATGATTGATTGTATTCTTGTTGTCAGCTATCTGCTATGGACTTGAGTTACCTCTATTTCTCATAATATAAAGAACATCCTCTTCTCTACCAATCCCTATCAACTTCCCACTTGAGAGTTCCTGAAATAAACAGAAATCAGGAAAAAATGTTGCACAACACTGTAACTCCTTAGTGATCTTTGACACTGACAATAAGTTGTATTTGAATTTTAGGTACATATAGTACTTCTTCAATTGTCTTATCCTAAAATATATGAGACTCTCCTGTCTTATTGATACCAACTTGTTCTCCAGTAGGTAAATGAACCTTATTGTTACTCATTTGTGACAATTCTTTGAATTTGTGAAGTAAACTTAACTTGTGTACCATATGATTGGTTGCCACTATGTCTATTATCCAGTTATTGTCAGCTAGTATAGACATTAGAGCAGTAGTAATACCTGTTGTCCCCATCTGAGTTGCATTATCCATAGAATCTCCTTCTTTCCCTTTGTTCAACATCTGCAAAATTTGATTGTACTGTTCTAGAGTGAAGAACTGAGGTGGAACTAGAGGTGTAGAGACAGATGTTGCTTGCTGAGATGAGCCCTGAGCTTCAGATACCTGATTTCCTGCATTACTCACATTGTTAGCATAAGTGTTGGGTGTTCCTCCTTTCTTCTTGTACTTAAAATCTGGTGAATATCCATGTAACTTATAGCAATTTTCCCTTGTGTGACCTTTGAGCTTGCAGTAGTCACACTGAAGTACAGACCTTCCATAGTTGTAGTTGTTTCTAGTTTTGTAACTGTTGTTACCACCACTGGTGTTGCCACCATTGTTATTCCCTCTACTACTTAGCAGAGCAGTAGCATCATTCCATCAATACCAATACTAGTATTGATCCCACAGTTGCCATTCTTCCTTTGACTTTCTACATTCACCATCATAGCATAGGCCTAATTTATATTTGGCAATGGTAGTGTCATAAGAATTTGATCTTTTGCATTCTCAGAAGACTCATTAAGGGCAGTTAAAAACTTATATAACTTTTGTAATTGATAGTGCTCAGCATGTTTAATAGACTCTGGGCGTCCACATGAAGGGAGGGGGCAAGTGTCTCATACTCATCACATAGTTCCCTAAGCTTCAAAAAATACACAGACACAGATGATATACCCTGAGTAAGTGCAGCAATTTCTTTGTGCAAATAGCAAGCTCTAGAGGCATTTACTTTATCAAACCTCTCCTTGAGGTCTTCCCAGACCTTATGTGCATTAGAAGCATAAATCACAATGCTAATAAGACTTTGAGACACAGTGTTCATTATCCAAGCTAAGACAATAGCATTGCATCTGTCCCAGAGTTCATGTAGACTAGGATCATACATTTCTTTTTTACATGTTCCTAGAACAACGCCTAGTTTGTTTTTGCCATGCAAAACAATCTTCATTGACCGACTCCAAATCGAATAATTTTCAGAACCTTGAAGTTCAATTGAAATGAGAATAGAACCTTGTGTATCTGAGGGATGAATATAGAGAGGATGATTGTGATGTACCAAATATGGATGTTGATTGTTCAACATCTGAGTTGCAGTCGAAACCTGAGGAAGTAGAAATTCCTTCGTCATTCACCATTACAATTGATTGATTCACACTGCCCGAATTGAGTAGATTTGAGTCACAGCACACACAGTTCATCTGAATTTGTGGATAAATTGCACCAGAAATTGACGCTGATCAAGCAAGCCCTGATTGTAGGGATTTTGCCAAAATTAGCCGAAATAGCAGAGTAAGGATCAACGAGTGAGCTGAAATTAGTGAGATTTCTCTTTCGATGTTGCTGAGCTAATCGATCTCGCCTGGGCGCTCTGATACCATGTTGAGGAGCTCAGCCATGGCAAAAAAGAGAAAACAGTCGGTGGAGAAGAAACTCCATTTCTGTGTATTAGAAATGCCAACTATATATTGGAAGTGTACTATACACGTCTAACTACTTCCACTATTCATAGCAACCAATCAACTAACTATCTGAACTAACACTACTAATTATATTGTATTAATTTAACTACTGGACCCCACATCTATTCTTTCTACACTTGGTTGTATATATTCAGATAGCTGATGAGCAAGAAAAGAATTCTCAGTTATTACAACATAAGATCAAAAGAAAAGAGAGCTTTATATTTTAAGAATACTTTGCTATCCTAAAATACTACTCTAGAAACTATTTCCTTTGATCTCCCAGTTACCATTAAGCACAATATCACTAACACTTTGTTCCTACGCTTGCTAAGGAGAAAGACTCCGCTATAAATTCATAGATAGCAACACCATTAGACCACCAAATTCAATTGACAACTCAATTGTATGGATCTGGAAAACCAAATAAAATTAAAAAAATTCACGCTAGCCTACCAACGATTGGTTATTTGAGAGGCACTAGCATGAAGGTTGCCAGCGACTGCTAATTTTGTGGGCATCGATCATTGGGAAGACACTAATCATAGTTTCTTTGACTGTCCTGATGTTGTTCCTTTATGGAAAAATATAATTAAAATGAATGCAGTATCAACATTTATTCCTCCTATGATCTCAGCTTTGAAGGTCCCCAGTGGACTAACACAGGAAAATTATCAAGAAAAGAAGTGACAATGGTAGAACTATAACCTGGGAATATTTTTTACCTTTTTAAATTGTCTCTGGAATATTTGGTTAAGCAGAAAAACCTATTTAAAAATCAGAATAATTCCATTTCTATTAAAAATATCATTATGAGATTTTCGTTTACTAACTAATCTATTGAATCCTTTAAAGGATAAGAAAACCATATTGGTGAACCGGGAAGCTAGCTCCTAAAACAGGATACCATATGCTAAACACGGACGGATCTAAGATCTTCATTAAGAAACTCGATCGGGAACATGAGGAATAGGAGGAGTTTCTAGAGATAATAAGAGAAACTGAATTTTGTGATTTATGAAAGGTCTCCAAAGAAGTACGAACATGTCTCAATCTCTTCTGCATGGATAAAAAAAAAGCAAAAGAAAACAACTACCAACCTTTACAAATTCATATTGACTCAATGAAAGTAATTACCTTATATATTAAACAATAATAACGATACTTACTTTAATGTGTTGAATGAATGCATGTTATTAATGAGGCGCTTAGCGGACCCTGAGCTTAGACACTACTACAAGAAACAAATCAGAATTGCGGACTCGTTAGCTAAGGAAGGAGCACACAAGCAACTTTTGATAACATATTCACGTTAGCAGTTCCTCTCGTGTTTGCAAAGAAAGCTTTTTGGTCAGATATGCTAGGAACTCCTTTTGAAATATGTATTTCGCCTAATTGTGCTAATATTTGTAATACCTATACTACTAAGAACTCCAATATCTCCACGAACCCTCTAGTTTTTAGTGATGCATATATGAAAATACTATTTTTTTAACTAAACAAAATAAGTAGAATTGGATTCTCAAATTTAGTTGGACCTTTTCCCATAGGGTTTTTGGTAGCTAATGCTAGTGACAATTGTCTAGTTAGTCAAGAGTTTATTAATAAGTATTTGTTTTGGTAAAATATTTATGAAGAATAACATAATAAGATGAAGGCTTGAAAAATTTAAACGAAGAACACAAATGAAACACGTATAAAACGCTTTCCTAAAAGCGATATTTGCTCCTTCTTCTCCACGAGATTGCTATGGGATTATATGAAATTAGATTTAGTGGATACGACAAATCTTTTGAATTCTACACTAAGAAAATAGAGAAAAAATTCATCCTAGGAAAGCAAGAACTCTCAACTTGATCAATTGAATGTAGGAGACAAAAGAGTTTGGGGAAAATTGTAAAAGGAAGAAAGTATCTTCTCTGTAAAGTTAACATTGGAATCTATTTTGAAAGCAAGACCAATTGTCAAGAGTAGATACAAATTTGAAAAGGTACATCCTTCCACATAAAAGGCACAACTTCTAGTTTTAAAACATTTAATTTTATTTAAATAATTTCTAACAATCCTCCATTTATCGAAATATAAATTAAAACTCAAAATCAAGTTATGTTTATCCATAGAGTAATGTATCTTTTGATTTCAATATTACCTTAGTACAATGTCACAAGACGAAATCGAAATCCCATATAGCATAGATTTGAACATGTTATTCCTTGTGATAACATCGATGAAACCATAAATATAAATATTTTATTCTTGCTTTCCAATCAAACACACTTAGCACTTTTATGGTCATGTACTATCCAAAATTCATGAACATTTTATGAAAGTAACTCCACCTCTCAATCGAAGCGGCACCACTTCTATGTTCATATAGGTGAAGTTCTTTCCCTGTCTTTGCCACTGTCATGACCCCAGCTTCCCACCTTAGGATGTCATGATGGCACCTAGTCTTTAAGACTAGGTAAGACTAACATGCAATAATAACTTAATAGAAATAATCAAATAGAAATACTAAAGCAAGACTGATAAACTCATATCAACTTCCAAAATAGGATCTCAACCACAACCCTCCAAAAACTGGTGAAACTCAGTCATAAGCTCTACAAAATAATCAAGAATGTCTACTTCAACACTATCTGAATGAGAAATACAACAGAATGAATAGATAAGGGAAGGTGACTCCGAGGGCTACGGATGCCAAGCAGGTATACCTTGAAGTCTTCGGATAACAGCTACAATCAAACACTAACGTCCAACACGGGCAGACGTACCTGGATCTGCACAAAAAGATGTGCAGAAGTGTAATATGAATACACCACAACGGTACCCAGTAAGTATCAAGCCTAACCTCGGTGGAGCAGTGACGAGGCCAGGTCAAGATATCTACTAGAACTTAATAAACAGAAATAAAACATAATAACGGGAAGTAATAGAAAATGGTGAAATAAGTGATAACAAAGCAGGTTAACAACATAGACTAATGACAGGATTGTAAGCATAGAGATAACAGGCTGGAAACAGATAAAGAGAAACAAAATAGTCAATACGGACAAAATTGGTAAGACAAGGAAGAATGAGAGCAACAAGAATTGTTTCACCAATAACTCTTTACAACATGAGATAAACAACAAGAATCACAAACGAGGTACTGCCTCGTATACAACAAAAATCACAACCTAGTATCGTCCCGTATGCAACAAGAATCGCAACCGAGGTACCGCATCGAATTCACATTTCTCAATTTCAATCACAATATTTCTTATAGTCAATACGGACAATAGTCAATAAAGAGAAACACAATAGTCAATATGGACAAAACTGGTAAGACAAGGAAGAATGAAAGAAACAAGAACTGTTTCACCAATAACTCTTTACAACACGAGATAAACAACAAGAATCACAAATGAGGTACCCCCTTGTATACAACAAGAATCACAACTGACGTATCGTCTCGTATGCAACAAGAATCACAGCCGAGGTACCGTCTCGAATTCACATTTCTCAATTTCAATCACAATCTTTCTTATATCACCGCGGGACCCTTAAATTTAGTTTTAAAAATCATTTTTTTCAAAATAACTACCTTCGTTTTACCCCACATTATCACACCTTGTGGCTTCAAGTAGTTCCCCTACTAACAACATGCGTACCAAGCCCATCTTATCTAACCGCATGCGTATCAATCCCAAGCCTTATACCACCGGATGCGTATCAATATCACAACATAATCACAGGTCGCACTACAAGTGCCCATATGCCACAACTTGCCAAAAGAATCAACAATATCAATGTTTTCACAACAAATAGCCCATGGCTCAACCAGAATGTGTACAAGAATCTCAACAATAACAAAATAAAAGTGAATAGCTCAATAAGAAATATAACTCAACAATTAATAACTTCGCCTCAATGTGATAACAGCTTTCTCAACTTCAACGCCAATAACTCAACAATAAGATATTTCATGAAATAATAACTTCAATTACAAGTAATTTAACAATTTAAAGATGTAACAAAACACAAGGAAGGCAATAACTTCAACTAAAGCATATAAGAGCAAATTAGCAAGTAAGAGGTAAAATCAGTGTTAACATTATCAAATAAAGCATGTAAGGGTAGTTTACCACATGAAAAGTGTGGATTAACAACGAAAGATATAACGTGTTAAGACAATTCAATTTAAAGCATGATAAGAGTCTAAATAGCGTAAACCCGTCAAAACCAAATATAGCCCGTGTACCCACTCGTCACCTTGCGTACACGGCTTTCACATAACACAATTAGCACAAACAAATAGATTCCTAAGGGGTAGTTCCCCCACACAAAGTTAAGCAAGATACTTACCTCAACTAGGTCAACTCAACCCTAAAGAATAAACACACATTTGAAGCATCAACCTACGTACTTCCAAATTTAATTCCGAGCATATGCCCAAGTTCAAAATTATGATACGAAGCTGTCAGAGCCACCAAAATACTATTCCGAGGTCATTTTCACAAAAGTCAATCATTGGTCAGCACAAACAACTTAGGCTTTTAAGCCAAGAATCAAAGGATCCAATTCAACCGAAGTCTTCTCGAAATAAAACCAATCAACCCCCTTAAGTCATAAAACCATAAACACACATTTGAAGCATCAAAATGGGAAATGAGGTGCAATTACACAAAACGACCGGTCGGGTCGTTATATTCTCCCCCTCTTAAAACAAACGTTCGTCCTCGAGCATGCATAAAGACATACCTGAAGTGGTGAATAGATGAGGATAATGACTCCCTATGTCGTGCTCGGTCTCCTAAGTTGCCTCCTCGATCGGATGGCCCCTCCATTGAACCTTCACTAAAGCAATATTTTTTTATCTTAACTTTCGGACCTGTTTGTCCAAGATAGCCATCGGCTCCTCACAATAAGTCAATTGGACTGTGCTGAAGTCTAAAATATGAGACGGATCACCATAATACTTACGGAGCATAGAAACATGGAATACCGAATGAACTGCAGATAAGTTAGGTGGTAATGCAAGCTTGTAGGCCACCTCACTAATCCTCTCAAGGATTTCAAAAGGTCCGACATGCCTAGGGCTCAACTTTCCCTTCTTCCCGAACCTCATCACACCCTTCATGAGTGAAACCTGGAACAAAAATCGCTCCCCAACCATAAATGCTATATCGCGAACATTCCGATCAACATAACTCTTCTGTCTAGACTGAGCTGTATGAAGCCGATCCTGAATCAACTTGATTTTCTCCAAGGTATCCCGAACCAAATCTTTGCCCAACAACCTAGCATCTCTTGGATCAAACCAACCAACAGGAGAATGATATTGTCTCCCATATAGGGCCTCATAAGGAGCCATCTGAATACTCGATTGGTAGTTGTTGTTGTGGGCGAACTCTGCAAGCGGCAAAAACTGATCCTAAGAACCCCCGAAATTCATAATACAAGCACAAAGCATATCCTCTAATATCTGCTTGGTGAGCTCGAACTTCCCCTCCGTCTAGGGGTGAAATGTTGTACTCAACTCAACCCATGTGCCTAACTCACGCTACACACCTCTATAGAAATGTGATGTAAACTATGTGCTCTGGTCATAGATGATGAATAACGGCACGCCATGAAGTAGGACAATCTCACGGATATAGATCTTAGCTTGTTGCTCTGAAGAATAGGTAGTCACCATCAGAATGAAATGATCCGACTTGGTCAACCTATCCACAATCACCCATATAACATCAAATTTCTTCTGAGTCCATGGGAGCCCAACAACGTAGTCCATGGTAACACGCTCCCATTTCTACTCTGGGATCTCAACTCTTTGAAGCAAATCGCCTGGCCTCTGATGCTCATACTTCACTTGCTGACAATTTAGGCCTCAAGATACATACTCCACTATGTCTTTCTTCATTCTCCTTCACCAATAGTGCTGCCTCAAATCCTGATACATCTTAGCGGTACTGCGAACTATGGGGATCTTCAAAGATCATCTCACGCAACCCATCCATATTGGGCACACATAATCGGACCTACATCCACAACACACCGTCTTCTCCAATAGAAACATCCTTGGTATCCCCGTGCTGAACCGTGTCCTTAAGGACAAGCAAATAGGGGTCGTCATACTGACACTCTCTGATGCGATCATATAAGAAAGACTGAGAAACCACACAAGCAAGAACTCAACTGGGCTCCGAAACATCCAATCTAACAAACTAGTTGGCAAAAGCCTAAACATCTAGGGCTAGTGGCGCCTCTGCTGATGGTAGATATGTCAAACCGCCCAAACTCTCCGCCTTTCGACCCAAGGCATCGGCCACCACATTGGCCTTCCAGGGATGATATAGAATAGTGATATCATAGTCTTTAAGCAACTATAACCATCTCCACTGTCGCAAATTAAGATCCTTCTGTTTGAACAAATGTTGTAGACTCCGGTGGTCAGCATAGACCTCACGAGGGACATCGTACAAATAGTGTTGCCAAATCTTCAACGCATGAACAATAGTTGCCAACTCCAAATCGTGGACAGGATAATTCTTCTCATGGACCTTCAACTGACAAGATGCATAGGCAATCACCCTACCGTCTTGCATCAACACCACGCCAAGCACAACACGTGACGCATCATAATACATAGTGTAAGACCTTGAACCCGTAGGCAATACCAACACTGGGGCTGTAATTAAAGCGGTCTTGATCTTTTGAAAGCTCACCTCACACTCCTCGGACCATCTAAAAGGAGAAACCTTCTGAATCAATCTAGTCATAGGCGCAGCAAAGAATGAGAAACCCTCTACAAAACAACAACAATACCCGGCCAAACCAAGGAAACTCTGAATCTCAGTAGCTGAAGACGGTTTGGGCCAATCCTGAATTGCTTCAATCTTCTTCGGATCTACCTTGATCCCCTCACTCGACACCACATGAACCAAAAATGCCACTGAATCAAGATAGAATTCAAGCTTTGAGAATTTTCCATATAACTTCTTCTCTCTCAAGGTCTGGAGCACGACCCTCAGATGTTGCTCATGATCCTCCCAGCTGCGGGAGTATACCAGGATGTCGTCAATAAACACAATGACGAATGAATCAAGATATGGCTGGAATACACTATTCATCAGGTGCATATACGTTGATGGGGCGTTGGTCGGCCAAATAACATCACGAAGAACTAGTAGTGACCATACCGAGTCCTAAAGGCAGTCTTCAGAATATCCAGATCCTGAATCTTCAGCTAATGATACTTTGACCGCAGATCAATCTTTGAGAACACTCTGGCACCCTGTAGCTGATTTGATAAGTCATTATTGTGCAGTAATGAGTACCTGTTATTCATTGTAACCTTGTTCAAACGTCGATAATCAATACACATGCGCATAGAACCAACCTTCTGCTTCACAAACAAAACTGGCACACCCCAAGCCCACACACTAGGCCGAATAAAACCTCAAGCAACTCTTGCAACTGCTCCTTTAACTCTTTTAACTCCGTTGGTGCCATATTATAGGGTGAAATAGAAATGAGCTGAATGCCCGGCAACAAATCAATACCAAAATCTATATCCCTATCGAGCAGCATGCCCGGAAGATCTGCTGGAAATACATATGTGAAGGCTCTCACTACCAGAACTGACTCAACGGTAGGAGTATCAGCACTAACATCTCTCACGAGGCTAGATAAGCATCACACCCATTCTCAACCATTTGTTGATCCTTCAGATATGCCACAACTCTGCTAGAGACATAATTCGAAGTACCCCTCCACTCCAACCATGGTAAACCTAGCATAGCCAATGTTACCATCTTGGTGTGACAATCTAGAATAGCATGATAGGGCGACAAACAGTCCATGCCTAAAATAACATCAAAGTCTACCATACTGAGTAACAATAGATCTACTCTAGTCTCAAAACCACCAAGAACAACTAAGTATGATCGATACACACGATCCACAACAATAGAATCTCCCACATGCATGGACACATAAACAAGAGAACTCAAAGAATCACGAGATATATCCAAATATGGAGCAAAGTAAGATGACACATATAAATAAGTGGATCCTGGATCAAATAAGAATGATGCATCTCTATGAAAAACCGGAACCATACCTGTGATGACAACGTCTAATGCGACTGCCTCTGTCCTACCCAAAAAAGCATAGAATCTGGCCTGGCCTCCTCCTCTAGGGCAACCTCTACCCGCCCGTCCCCCCACCCCTAGCTGGCTATGCGGGTGGAGCGGCAACTAGAGCAGCAAACATGGCTTGTGAAGTCTGTGGACCTAAATGAATCCGTAAAGCCGGAGTAGTCTGCGGAGGTGCACCTCTCCTAAGTCTGGGGTAGTGCCTCACCATATGATGGCTAAAGCAAGCTCTATGTGGGTGTGCCTGCTGGGACTGGCTTGGGCCCGTTCGGCTGGACTGTCCACTATAGGCACCCCGTGCAGGAGGTGCACTAGAAATTGGCTAAGCAAAGTGTGCAACCTGAGACCTCGGAATGACCAGAGCACCACTAGAAGCTAGAAATGCTGAATGAACTGGAAGGCTCATATGACCTCAACCATGACGAGCTACAACTGGGGCGCGGGCAGCACTATATCCGCCCGAATCTCAAGGCCTCTTGGCCTCCCTATCTCTCACGGCCCCGCATACTCTCCAACCTCCGCGCGATCTCTACCACCTGTTGGTACGAAGTATCTGTCTCCAACTCTCGAGCCATCCTGAATCTAATACCAAAGTTGAGCCCCTCGATGAATCGACGGACTCACGTTCTGACTGTAGAATCCAAGGCAGGTGCATGTCGATACAAATCACTGACAGCATACTCTGACACCATCAAAGTACCCTAGCCCAGCTGCTCAAACTCCGCGCACCATGCGGATGGGTCTGGGGAAATAACTTTCTCAAGAACATCTGAGAATTCAGTCTATGTAAGTGAAGCTGCATCGACTGGGCTACCCTCCTCGTAAGCCCGCCAGCACTGATACCCTGCTCCTGACAGCTGGAATGCAGTAAAAGCAACTCCGTTCGCCTCCACAATACCTATGGTGCAGAGAATACGGTGGCACTTCTCTAGAAAATACTGTGCATCCTCTAATGCTAAGCCATTGAAAGTAGGAGGATGATACTTAAACCTCTCAAGTCTAAGCTGCTCCTCCTTAGATGTTACTGCCCTAACCTCGGGTTGAACCGGAACAACATGCTGCGCTGGCATAACCTCTGGGACCTGATCAACATGGACCCTCAACTTTGGAGTACAGGCCGCAGGAGTCTGAGATCCTCCCCCAGCCTGAGATGTGGCTGGTGCAAGTGGAATCAACCCCGCCTGAGCTAGAGTACCAAAGATGCTCAAGAACTATGCGAGGGTCTCCTAAAAAGCAAGGGTGGCAACAAGCGACTCGAGTGCCTATCCCCCAATTAGAGCTACTGGTGGCTCCTCTGTCGCAGCTCAGCCAGGTGCTCTAGCTGCACTACGTGCCCCTCCTCGGCCTCCGCCCCGGCCCCGGCCTCTCGCAGCTCTAGCAAGGGGAACGGGTTTCTGATTGTCAGATCCAGCATGCGTTTCCTCACCCTTTGTGAGAGAATAGAAAGTCAAATATTTAGATTTCGAAGTCAACAAATTTGCATGATAAGGAATCAAAGAAATAGAGTTTTCCTAACAATTCCGCAGCCTCTCAAAGATAAGTACAGACGTCTCCGTACCGATTCGCAAGACTCTACTAAACCTGTTTATGACTCATAACACCTATGAACCTAGAGCTCTGATACCAACTTGTCACGACCCCAGTTTCTACCTTAGGATGTCGTGATGGAACCTAGTCTCTAAGACTAGGTGAGCGTAACATGCAATAATAACTTAACAGAAATAATCAAACAGAAATACTAAAGCAAGAATGATGAACTCATATCAACTTCCAAAATAGGATCTCAACCATAACTCTCCAAAAACTGGCGGAACTGAGTCATAAGCTCTACAAAATAATCTAGAATGTCTACTTCAACACTGGCTGAATGAGAAATACAAAGAATGAAAAGATAAGAGAAGCTGACTCTGAGGCCTGCGGACGCCGAGCTGATATACCTTGAAGTCTTCAGATAATAGCTACAATCAAACACTAATATGCAACATCGACAGACGTACCTGGATCTGCACAAGAAGATGTGCAGAAGTGTAGTATGAGTACACCACAACGGTACCCAGTAAGTATCAAGTCTAACCTCGATAGAGAAGTGATGAGGCCAGGTCAAGACACCTACTAGGACTTAATATACAGAACAAAAACATAATAACGGGAAGTAATAGAAAATGGAGAAATAAGTGATAACGAAGCAGGCTAACAACAAAGAATAATGACAGGATTGAAAGCATATAGATAATAAGAAGTAAACAAATAAAGAGAACCACAATTGTCAATACGGACAAAACTGGTAAGACAAGGAAGAATGAAAGCAACAAGAACTGTTTCACCAATAACTATTTACAACATGAGATAAACAACAAGAATCACAAACGAGTACCACCTCGTATACAACAACAATCACAACCGAGATATCGCCTCGTAAACAACAATTATCACAACCGAGGTACCGCCTCGAATTCACATTTCTCAATTTTTCCGAAATAACTACCCGCGTTTTAGCCCACCTTATCATTCCGCGTGGCTTCAAGTAGTTCCCCTACTAACAACACATGTACCAATCCCATCTTATCTAATCACATGCGTATCAATCCCAAGCCTTATACCACCGAATGTGTATCAATATCACAACTTAATCACAAGTCGCACTACAAGTGCCCATATGCCACAACTTGCCAAAAGAATCAAAAATATCAATGTTTCCACAACAAATAGCCCATGGCTCAACCACAATGTGTTCAAGAATCTCAACAATAACAAAATAAAAGTGAATAGCTCAACAAGAAATATAACTCAAGAATTAACAACTTCGCCTCAATGTGATAACGGCTTTCTCAACTTCAACACCAATAACTCAAAAATAAGATATTTCACGAAATAACAACTTCAAATACAAGTAATTCAACAATTTAAAGATGTAACAAAATACAAGGAAGACAATAACTTCAACTAAAGCATATAAGAGAAGATTAGCAAGTAAGAGGTGAAACAAGTGTTAACAATATCAAATAAACCATGTAAGTGTTGATTAGCACATAAAAAGGGTGGATTAACAACGAAAGATATAACATGCTAAGACAATTCAATTAAAAGCATGATAAGAGTCTAAATAGCCTAAACCAATCAAATACCAAATATAGCCTGTGTATTCACTCGTCTCCTTGAGTACACGGCTTTAACATAACACAATTAGCACAAACAAACCAATTCCTAAGGGGTAGTTCTCCCACACAAAGTTAGGCAAGATACTGACCTCAACTAGGCCAACTCAACCCTCGGAAATAGATTTTCCCCTAAAATTCGCCTCTTCACGGCTCAAATCTAACCAAAATTGACTTAATATTATCAAACAATGCAAGGGAAAATAATTACATTAGATAAAGTTATGATCTTTACACTTTCCCAAAAAGTCAACAAAAGTCAACCTGGGGCTCGTCCAGTCAAAACCGGGTCCAAGGTAGATTCTAACTAGTCATAACCCTACGAGTTCATATATGTGATCAGTTTCAAAATCCAAGTCTAAATCGACTCTCAAAATTTGAATTCTTATTTTTCAAAAACTTGACAAAGCTTTCCAATTTTTCCTTTTTGATTCACATAAATTTGATGTTAAATCTAATATATAATCATGAAATATAGTTGAAACTTGATTAGAATCACTTATCCAATATTTGTAGATGAAAATACCCTCTCCAAATCGCCTCCTCCCGAGTCTAAGGTTGTAAAATAAGAGAATATGTTGAAAAATCCCGACTCCCAGCCTTTTTTATCGGCTGCAGATGTCGCAATTGCAACATTGGTTCGCAATTGCGAACTCTCGCAATTGCAAAGAAATTCTTGCAAATGCGGCCACTGGCAACCTAAGAGGATGTCGCAAATGCAACACTAACTTCGCATTTGCAAAGCCTGTCTCCCTTGCAAATGCGACATTTTTGTCGCAAATACAAACTACCCAATCTCCTGACCTACTTCGTAATTGTGAGCCAGGTATCGCAATTGCAATACCTGAGGTCCCTCTGCTAAGCTCGCAATTGCAAATGTGGTGTTTGCAAATGCGACACCAGAGGCATCATTACACCAGATCCTGTTTTTCAGTCAAAAATATTCCGACACACGTCCGAAACTCATCCGAGCCCTTGGGGCTCCAAACCAAACATCCACACAAGTCTAAAATATTATAATAACTTGCTCACGCAATCAAAATACAAAAATAACATCTAGAACTATGAATCGGGTACCAAAACGTATGAATTCAAAGTAAATTTCAAAAACTTCTAGAATTGCAATTAAGCGTCCGAATCCTATCAAATCAACTCCAAACAATACCAAATTTTGCACACAAGTTCTAAATAGAATAATGGACCTATTCCAAGTCCCAAAATCAAATTTCGAACCCGATATCCAAAAGTCAACCTACGGTCAAACTTCTAAGTTCAAATTGCCAAGTTTGGGCAAAACGACACAAATCAACCTACGGACTTCCGAATTCATTTTCGGGTATACGCCCAAGTCCAAAATCACGATACAAAGCTATCGGATCCATCACCATTCCGGGGTTGTCTTCACAAAAGTCAACAATTGGTCGACACAAATAACTTAGGCTTCCAAGCCAAGAATCAAAGGGTTCAATTCAAGCCAAAATCTTTCCGGAGCGAAACCAATAAACCTCGTAAGTCATAAAACTATAAACACACATGTGTGAAGCATCAAAAGGGAAAATGTGGCGTAATTACACAAAATAACAGGTCGGGTCGTTACAGCCACATTTGAGACACTTATTTATAATGACCTGATAGATCGTTTTAAGTTCTAACTTTTTGTCTCATGCTTTAAGAATTTGAATGGCCTAATTTGATGGTTTATTAATTTTTTGTGTAGTGCATTTTGATTTTCGAAAAGTTTTAAGTGCGATTTTTTAAATTAAAAAAAATTTTGAACTTTAAAATTGTTAGAGTTGACTACCGTCAACATTGTTGGTAAATAATATCGGGTTGATGTTTTGAGGATTCCGGTAGGTTTGTATGATGATTTTAGAATTGTACGCATGTGTGGTTGGGGTCTCGGGTGACCTAATGTCGTTTCAGCGCTTATTGTGGCAAGTTAAAAAATTGAACTTAAGAACTTTGAAATCTTTGAGTTTTGATGGTTGATTCTTGATGTTATTTTGGCGTTTTGACTTTACGAGCGAGTTTATATGAAATTTATGTACTTGTGTGAATGTTTAGAGTGGATCCCTGGGGGCTCGGTGAGTTTAGGAGTAGTTTCAAATTATTTTTTACCTTGTTGAGATAGTTAATCTGCTGGTGTTTTACAATGCTTCGCGATCGCAGAGCTTGTCTTGCAATCACGTAAGAGGATTGGGGTTGGGGGGGCAGGTTATTCTTCGCGATTATCACAATTACATAGTCTTCTGGCATTGGGGGAAAATGCTCTCCATGATTGTGCTGGTGGTCTAGCGATCACATAGAAGGTGTTGGGGGCCAGGGGACATTTGTTCTTCGTGAACGCGGCAGGTAGGATCACGAACAAGTAGGCTTCCAGGCCTTCTGGGCGTAGTGGGATTTTCTCTTTGCGAACGCATAGGTTGTGCCGCAAACGTGAAGGCTTGGGGGGAATTGCCTTATGAGAATGCGAGCTGGGCTTTGCGAAGACAGTAGTTACTGACCATGGTCTTCATGTACGCGGGGGTCCTTCACAAACCTGAAGAAGAAAGATTACCTAGGTATAAATAGTGCTGAAATCGAGATTTAGCCACTTTTTACCTTTTTGAGACCTAGATCGCAGATTTTTGAGAGATTTTTTATCCAACTTCTAAGGTTAGTAATTTTACCTAGTTTGATTTACTCTCATTAATTTTCATAAATTTTTATCCCTAAATCTAGTACTTTAAAGTGTAGAAAGTGGAGTATGAAAAAAAAACTTTTGAGAGCTAATTTTGGGGATTTGAGGTCCAATCTTGATACAAATCACATATTTGGACTCGGGGAAGAATGGCTAAATGAAGTTTGGTCTTAATTTTGGATTTCGGCCATGTGGGTCCGGATTGAATTTTTGTTGACTTTTTCAAATATGTCATAGAACGAACCTTTTTAATATTAGGATAGTTTCTAAGCTTGCTTTGACTTATTTGAATATTAATTGGCTAAATTTAAGTAGTTTGGAGGCTTGTGCTAAAGGAAAGGCAATATTAAAGAGTTAATTTGTGTTGGAAAAGGTAAGTATCTTGGTTAACCTTGATTTGAGAGAATTAGGATATAACTATGTCTATTTCCTAAGTGTTATATGTATTGAGGCAGCGTATATGCAAGGTGACGACTGTATATTCGTTTGATATGGGTCAAGCATGCGGGTAGAACTAGCTTATTTACATCTTATTGCTTCATGTAATGTCTTCATGCTTTAATTAGATTGTATAACTCCTTGACTATTCTTATTCATTTCAATAGTTATGTTGAGCTTGTTGTGATATTGGTTAGTAAGACTATTGAAATGTTGTTTTGGCTATTGGTGCAAAGTGATGACTATTTTCCATATGGCGAGTTATGTTGATCACTCTTCTTGATATTATTTGTGCTTCCACCTTGCTTGGTACTGCTTTATGTGTTTATGCTTGGTAAGGAAGAGTGAATTGCACAAAGGATATTTTCGTGCTTGTGAGGAAGAGTGAATATGCATGAAGGGTGTTTCCGTGCTTATGAGGATGAGAGTAAAAGCACGAAGGGTGATGTCATGCCATTTGATTGTTCTCTATTATTCCTTGCTTTTACTATATGGATTGAGAGCTTGGCTATGTTGTTTCATGGTTGTGTTGCTAAATTACTTAGAATTGTTGTAAAAGGCTTATTTTGTGTTATTTTGGGGTTATAGTCAATATATTCCTTAGTTACTTTTTTCATTGTTCCTCATATTATTTCTTCTAGCTACTACTCTTGTTATATCACTTGTTACTTATTTACTATCTTACTAGCTACTTTTCTTTTTCTCTTAATTGTTATGGCTCTCGTTATTTTTACGTTACTTAATTGTACAAGTTTATATGTAGTTGTCTTGTCTTAGCCTCGTCACTACCTTGTCAGGGTTAGGCTTGACACTACAGAGTATATTGGGTCGGTTTACTCATACTATGCTTCTGCACTTGTGCAGATATTGCTGTCGAACCTAGTGATACTCAAAGGACGGACTAGCTAGTGATTTGAGGAGACTCGAGGTAGTGCTACACTCTCGGACTTGGAGTCACTTTTCTTATAGTTTTGTTTCTGTTTATTTGCTTGAAACAGTGTATTATTTAGTCAGACGTTGTATTTAGTATTTATGTAGACACTCATGTACTCAATGACTCCAATTCTAGGAGGTGTACGGTTGTTGGTTTTAGTTGTGTTATATATTACTGGGTTATATCCTTTATTTTTGATTTTTTATTATTTTATGCCAGTATTGTTCCTTTGGTTATGTTAAGTGTTGGCTTGCCTAACTAGCGGTCTTAGGCGTTATCACGACCCTTTGGTTGGGAATTTGGACCGTGACAAGTTCGTATCAGAACACTAGGTTCCATAGGCCATACGATTCATTAGAAAGCTTGATAGAGCCTTAAGAATATGTATGGAGACGTGTGTACTTATCTTCTAGAGACTATAAGGCTTTTAGAAAACTTCACTTTCTTTCTTTCTCTATTCTACGACTTTGTTGTATTCTAAAGTTTGAATATTTCTTCTCTTATTCTCTCACATATGATGAAGAGGTGTGCTTCAGCTACAACTGATCAGGAGTCGGAGCCCTATGAGGGGTAGAGGCCGAGGTGGAGGCTGGGGTAGGGGTAGAGCTAAAGCCAGCCTTGGTCACGTGCAGCTGCACCTGCAGCCACTTACACTCATGTTAAAGCAGTGTTAATTGAGTCTCAAATTGACCCATAGGATGAGATTGCAGTTCAGGTTAAGCTAGTATGACCAGCACAGGTCCCAAAGGGGTTTATTGCTATCCAATACTTCAGGATGCCTTGGTCCGTATAGTGGGCCTTATGGAGAGTATGGCTCATGTCAGTGTGTTTCCTATGGCACTCGCCACTTCTTAGGCTGGGGGAGGGGGGGAAGAGTTTAAACTTTCCCCACTCATACCCCAGAGCAGATGGTCTATAGATATCAGACCCCATGAGTGTTATCAGTTGGGATAGTTCATCCTATCATTGCGGCATAGCCTGAGGTTAGGCCCGTTATGTCATCTGATGAGCTAAAGAGGATGGACAGGTTCCTAAAGTTGTCTCTTCCTCACTTCAGCGGTGCGTCTTTAGAGGATGCTCAGGACTTCTTGGACCGTTTTCATGAGATTTTGTGCAATTTGGGACTAGTTGTGTCCAATGTAGTGGATTTCACCATCTTTTAAATGCATGGTTTAGCCAATAGGTGGTGACAGGTTTATGAGATGGGTAGACCAGTAGGATCACCTCCTCTTACACGAGCTCAGTTTTTACAGTTGTTCTTGGAGAAGTTTATTTCGCTAACTTAGAGAGATGAGTTACGAAGTCAGTTTGAGCGTCTTCAGTAGGGTAGTATGACAGTCACCAGTATGAGACGAGTTTTATTGATTTGTCTCATCATGCAGCTATCCTGATTCCTATTGAGAGGGAGAAGGTGCAGAGGTTCATACATGGTCTTGCTTATGGTATCAGACTTCATATGGCTAGAGAGGCTGAGACTTTGACTTCTTTCACTTAGGTGGTTGAGATTGCTAAGAGGATTGAGAGCATTCGAGGCTAAGTGAGAGAGGCGACGTCTAATAAGAGGCCTCATTAATTTGGAGGTTTTAGTGGTTCCTCGTCTGGAAGCAAGGGTCATTTTTGTAGAGATCATACTACTCGACCAGTACAATCAACACTCCAGGTTTTACATGGTACACCAGGTGGCTATGGTGCTTATGAATCTCGTTCCGAGCAATCAGCGTTCAGTGCACCTTTAGCTCCCATTAGTGCACCTTTGGTAAAGTGTTTCTATGCTGGTCATTCTGGTCGTCAGGAACGGTCACATATGAATCATGAACTCATTAAAAATCCTTTTCAAAAGTCATCCACTCTGCTCTAATCTCCAATGCACCACCAAAACGAGTCGAATGACTTGTGCTCCATTAGCACACAAACACCTAAGAAGTAAACTTTTCAGCAGCCGAGTGAGTCGCTTCTCCTAGCACACTATATCCACCATGAATAACAAACCCGAATCACTCCACGATTTCCACATACCCATAAAATGTACTACATCATGCATCCAGAAATTTCCTTACTCGAGTCATCCTCGAAATCAACCTCTTCAAGTCATAACCGATCCACAAGTATACCTCAGACCAAGACTAACATCCGATAACCCACAATATTCTTACTCCATTAATGCCATAACCTCGCACTATAATTCAACTAAGCCCTTTATAAGCTCACCTAGTCATAATCATAGGATACCTCAAGTCATTTGCTAAGCGCATATCCATCCTCGCGACAGTCGTGTGAACTTCTTTAAGCGATCCAAACTCAAATTGCAACACATATAACCCACTAGTAGAGAAAACTCTCCACCGAAACATCATAAAAGTCACACATCTGTAAATCACCTCGCAGGTGATACCCCACCTACTCAGCCTCAAACCGGCATCTCTCTACGACTCCATCATGGTCACAACTATTATGCAATCGCTAAATCCTCCCGAGTATGAACTCTTCATCAAGACATAAGAATCTTCTTCGTCCCACAATGAGCAACTAAAAGATCCCTAACACACTCATAACTCAAGACTTTACAACACATCAAAACACAAATCGAGCATCCATATTCCCTTCACATCCCAAGCAAAAATTCTTCTCGTCACATCCAAATTATCTAAGCATAGTCCTCAGTCACACAATACTGTTCATATAGCTATCCAACCACTCACTGATCCATCAACCATGCTATTAGGGACACTATCGGACATATAAGTCCAAAAGCACATATTCACACAATGGAAACTTCCGAGCCCAAGATGCGGACTAAACTTGGCTTCAAGTCCTCTAGACTGTCCTATCTCCACAACACGAAGAATAGATCTCGCACCTTATCCATGACATCACAAGTCGTCGATGCATGATCAATATCGAGTGCTCAACATAACATACGAGTAGATGGAAGGAATTCAAAGAGAAGATATGTAGCCTCTCGATAAAGAAGGAAAGATGGGAAATTTCCTACATGTCCTGTAGCCTCTCGAAGATATGTATGGATGTCATCATACCGATCCGCAAGACTCTACTAGACACTTGATCATGACTCATAGAACCTATGAACCTAGAGCTCTTATACCAACTTGTCACGACCCAAAATTCACATAGTCGTGATGGCACCTAACCCAACCCGCTAGGTAAGCCAAACAATAGTTACACAATTCTAATGTACATAAGTAAGAAATCAACAAGTAAATATTGCTGAATTCCCATACAATAACCCAATGATTTGTAGTACAAGTCATGAGCCACTAAGACTAAGATTTAAAAAGTTGATGTGAAATAAATACAATCTCTGTTTGGAATGTATATAAACATAAATTCGAATCTAAAACTATCAAGGACAAGTGGTAGCAATATCCGGAAGGCAGGTACATTTTCAATGCCAGCTCCCGTCATCCACAGCATCTCCACTCCAAGATCTGCACAGAAGGTGTAGAAATGTAGTATGAGTACAACCGACCCCATGTACTCAGCAATTATCATAACTAACCTCGGCGAGGTAATAGAAGCAAGAATTATAAATGATACTCGCCAATCACCAGTACCATTCATAAATTCCAACAATTATAGAATAGTAATATGATCAAATCATAAAATTACAGATAAAATCACCTTGGTGCATACAATATTCTTAAAGTACTCTACTCGGTCAGCAATCCAACATGTAAGAATGATATGCAAATAAATCAGGTAAATCCAACGAAATTGCAAGTAAAGATTAATTGTAATAAACAAATATCAATCTGTTGCGGCGGCCAACCCAATCCAAATAGAAATCACAATACGGCTCTAAGGCCCACATCAAAATCTCAATAACCGAACAAAATCACTGATCAACCTTCCCAGACCCACATCAATCAAAAAGACGTCACGTTTTCATAATCTGCGTGTATACCACCAAGAAGGAACATGAGAGGGTGACCCTAGGGGAATGGATCCATATCCACATGCCGCACGAACAACTCACGTGTTGCACGGATAACTCACGTGCTAATAATATCAACCGCATGGACTATTCACGTGCCAATAATATCAATATCACGGATCCACACAAATAACTCACGTGCTAATAATATCAACTGCACGGATGACTCACATGTTGCACTAATATCACAAGACGTCCGGCGTGATCCCAAGCTCAATATTTACAATCCGCCCGGCATGGTCACATGCTCAATATCACAATCCACCCAACGTGGTCAAGACTACCAGTCCAATCCATATCCCACAGAAAGCAAATATACAAGAATAGATGTACTTGATAAAAGAACATCAAATTTCTTACTCCTGAACTGGTATAAGTGACATGCTAAGGTATATGTATGGGCAAAGTGTGTTATCATAGCTCAAATGGGGCAAATACATCACAAAAGTAGCAATTATCATGTTCAATCAGAAGATTAACCACTATGTAAAGTCAAACATGGCTCAAATATCTCACGACGGAGGTACAAATATAAGAATCACCACAGCATGAAGCTTAGCAATCGATCCAAGCATATTATAGCCTAAATATTACCCCCGAGCATGAAAATACCACCATGCACGCACATGAGCTCAACCCCATACATACGCACCACCCATAGCATGAAACTATCACAAATAACTCAGGCAACTAGTGCCTCAACCAAGTTTAGGTAAGATACTTACCTCAAGCAAGCCAAAACAACACTTTAAAAATGCCACCCCACGCGAATCGACCCCCGAACGTCTCGAAACTAGCCAAACAACTCAAATATATCAAATAATACCATAGGAATCAAACCCAAATGATAAAGGTCGAATCTTTAATCAAATACTTAAAGTCAACCTGGGCCCGTATTCCTGAACCCGACAAAACTCATAAATTCTGCCAACCCATTAAGCTCACTCAAATTCGACTCCAAATCAATTTTCGAAACCCAATTATTCACTTTAGAAAAGTTTAGAAAAAACCCCCAATTTCTCTTTTGGATTCATCAATCAAATACCAAAATCGAAGATAAAATCATGAATAATGACCAAAACTGAGCTATAATACTTACCCCAATTCAAATAGTGAAAATTCCCTCCAAAATCGCCCAAATCCTAGCTCCAAATCTCAAAATGTAAAATGACTCAAAGTCCGAAGTAGAGTACTTATATGCACTGCCCAGTAGTACCCTACGCAATTGAGGTAGTACACTCACGATCGCGAAGCCAAAATCTACCTCCAATCTAAAAACACATCGTGAATGCGACGCTTTCCATGCGAACGCGTAGCTCCACACTGTCCAAACCTTCGCGAATGCGATGACCAAAACCCTTATCTCCCTTGCTGAAACGCAACCGCGAGCCTTATACGCGAATGCAAAGAACAAATCTCTCCAACCCAAATTCATTTATCCGCGAACGCCATGACTCCCTCACGATCACAATGAACAACAAACCCAACGGACAAAATACTCATCGTGATCGTGTCTGTTCTACTGCGATCGCGAAGCTTAATTGGAGCACCAGAAAAATAAGAGAAACCAGCAGCTCATGCAACCTCCGAAATTGTCCGAAATCAATCTAAAACACACCCGAGCCCTTTAGGGCCCCGTCCAAACATACGAACATGTCCCAAAATATAACACGGACCTACTCGAGACCTCAAACACTCATAAAAATATCAAAACTATGAATCATACCTCAATTCAAGCTTAATGAATTCTTTTCAATTTCCAAATTCCAAACTTACGTCGAACACGTCCAAATAATTCAGAATAGCCTCAAGTTTTGCACAAGGGTTCCAAATGACATAAAAAAAAACTACTATAACTCCCAAAATAATAATCCGAATCCGATAACATCGAAGTCAACACCCGATCAAACTTATGAATTTTTCAAACCTTCAAATTTTTAACTTTCGCCAAAAAATGCCAAAACATTCTAGAAGCATCCAAATACAAATCCGGGCATACGCTCAAGTCCAAAATTACCAGTCGGACCTAACAGAACCATAAAAACTTCGATCCAAGGTCAAATATGTAAAAGTCAAATTTGATCAACTCTTCCAACTTAAAGCTTCGCAGTTGACAATTATCCTTCCAAATAAATTCCGAATCACTCGAAAATAAAAGCCTATGATACACGCAAGTCATAATGCACCATATAAAGCTACTCGAACCACCAAACTGAATACAAATGCTCAAAATGGCCGATCGGGTCGTTACATATATCTTCTTTATATGTTGGATTGTTATTTGAAAAAGAGCATGTTGCATTATCTTTGGGCACTAAGGCTTTATCTGTGATTTATAACTTGATAATATTTTTGTTGTGTACTTGTGAGATATATGAATTGAATAGGTTATTAGCGAGTATCATTTATAATTCTTGCCACTATTTCCTTACCGAGATAAGTTATGATACTTGCTGAGTACATGGGATCGGTTATACTCATACTAAACTTTTGTACCTAGCGTGCAGATCTTGGAGCTGAGATGTTGTGGATGACAAGAGCTAGCACTGAATATGTACATGTTTAACAGATATAGCTACCATTCGCCCTTGGTAGTTTTAGATTCGAATTCTGTTTATGTACATTCCAAAAAGATGTTGTATTTATTTTCATACCAGCTTTGTAAATCTAACTATCAATCCTTGGGTTATTGTATGGAAATTAAGAAACTTGACTTATTGACTCTTGTTATTCTCATTTAAGTTGTGTTGGCTGTTGTTTGGCCTACCTAGGCGGTTGGGTTTCCGATTCACCGGATCTTACCTCTTTTGAAAGGAGTCAATAAAAATTCAAAATATGGACTAACTTAAACTAATTTAAAACTTAAATCGAATTTTCTATTCTTACTTATTCTGAGTCTTTGCTAAATACTTCAACTATTGAAATCAAGAAGTTACAATTGGTCAGGCATATCACGACTAGGTAAATTTTGGGTCGTGACATCGAATGTTCTATAAAATTCGAATTCTATTATTTCCACCATTTTATTCCTTAAGAGACAAAATGAGAGGAATTTACTTGATAGCTGAGAAAGCATGAGATACAGATTGAAAGAGAAACAGAACTTGGGCAACTAGATAGAAGAAAGAACAAGAGATTAAAAGAGAAAAGTTGGAGTGTGCAAAAATGAAAAAGAAAATGAAAATCTGAATATCTATTAAACTTTTGACAATGATTTTATCGATAAATTAGTATGGAACATGTAAATTTCATTAAATATAACTGATTTTCCATGGTCCAACCTTATAATATAAATTAATTAGATTAACCATTATAATTTTTTATTTCATTATTGTACGGGTCAAAATTCGCTCTAGAATATTTGAAATAAGATAATACTAAGGAAAGGTTCTCGAGTCAACATTAGTCGAGATGGATCAGGAAGCACTAAAGCTCATAGCCAAATCGACATGAGTCATGGTCAAAGTTCCAATCATGGTCGAGGTCGAGCATCGTCGATGAAGCTATAATGGCTAGTTTTCGAAATAGGGTATTAAAGAGAATATTTTGTGGATATTCTCTGTACATGTACTATTAGAGTTTACTAGAAATATGCCTCATATAAATAGAAAAAAGAGAGAGAATAGAGGCACGTGAGGCTCAATTGTAAGAACAACACTTTGAAAAAGATTCATTCTTCACTCAATACAAGACTTTACTTTTTACTAAGATTCTCGTCAGATCCGAGAAATCCTCAATCGTTTGAGGATCTATAGTTCAATCGTTATCAGGTGGAAGGTTCTTTTGTTCCACCTCTTGCTGATTAAATTATTCCTCTTAATTACACGAGTGCCATTGTATTGTCATTTATTGAATATCATACATATTGATGTTGTTCTTGATATTAAACGGCATTTATTACATAGAATCATTATTGTCCTCATAAACACTATTCAACTATCTTCTCTGATTTACAAGATCTGGGGATATTATTCTTAACTAAGATTTAACTTATGTTTAACTAAAATTAATTATTTGAACCAAGATTTACATTTTTGGGTCAAACAATTTGGCGCTGTCTGTGGGGATTTCTTAGCTAAAATTTTAGTCTCCTCTAGATCTATAACTAACGCCGGTCACTAACGTCACAAAGCCCAATATCTCTTCTCTTTCCCTGTGCAAAATCTAACATGGCAGGTAACCAAGAAGAAAGGGTGAGGATAACAAGTGACCTACCGACCAACCTCATAACTGTCCTTCACGAGAGTTGTGAAATAGTTGGTGAGGATACAACGCCGAGTGCGTCCCCTAAGCGAGATGGGTCACCGCCCCTACACTGCAGCATAACAAAACCTCATGGCAAAGGAGCCTCTACGTCTACTGAGGAAGAGGCACCCCCTACTGTCAAAAAGCTTCTCAAGGCGTGGTTGACCGACACACTAACGAGCATCCTCAACAAACCCACTCCAGGCTCAACTGCAAAAATCGTAGGGGCTGTCGCGATCCAACAAACGGACGAGTAGGCAATCAGACACCTTATCCACCGACAGTTACAACTTACAATTTCATTGATAATGCAGGTGATAACGCCTTTACAGCCATCCTAAAAAGGATGGAAGAGATGGAGAATAAAAATAAGGCGCTCCGAGATCAGATGAAAGAACATCAGGAGCGGGTATATAAAATACCAGGCGCCCCTAAATTGCTACCGAAAAGAGACGTCAGTCGTTTCAAAGAGCAGCCATATAGTGATGATGCAGCTCCCCATATCATATCAAAAACCTTCAAAATGCCGCCCTACCTCAGGATATTCGATGGCACGACCGACCTAGAAGATTATGTGACCCATTATGCCACCACCGTGAAAGGTAACGACCTCTCCAAAGAGCAAGTGTCCTCCATTTTGCTGAAAAGATTTGGCGAAACCCTCATGGGAGGAGCATTAACATGGTATTCGCAGCTACCAGCGCGGTCCATAGAAACTTTGGAAGGGATGGCCGACAAATTCGTAACGGCCCATGCCGAGGCCAAGAAGGTCGAATCAAGAGTGAACGAAATATTTGGCATTAAACAGGCCCTAAGAGAAGGGCTGAGGGACTTCCTCACCCGGTTCAATTGAGTGAGGATGACTTTGCCGAACGTATCCGAAGGAATGAGGGTTGCAGCCTTTCAGAACGGGCTGAGTAGGGATGGTTTGAGAGAAACTAGGATATTATTGAGTTGGCTCATGAAGTATCCTCCAACCACTTGGGATGAAATACACAACGCTTATTATGCCGAGGTCCAAGCAGATAAGGACGACCTCAATGGAACAAGTCATCGACTGACTTCGATATAGGCTGAATCCAGAATGATCAAAGGAACGATGCCAGAAGAGATCTCGTAGCTCCGCAACCTAACAGGGAACGACATCAGTCGTATGTCAGAACGACTGTTGCGGCCTCCCCCCGCTACGAAGATGGCCCGTCTAGACCAAGGACAGGGACTCACCAGAATGAAAGAGGTATGCCCCCTTTACTATTCACTCATAATTTTTGTGTGTCACCTACAGAGATAGTCTATGCTTTAGAGAAACTCGGACCGAAGGTAAAGTGGCCGCAGAAGATGAGGTCGGATCTGAGTACCAGAAAATCCGACGCCCTCTGCGAGTTCCATCAAGAACGAGGGCAAAAAACTAAGGATTTCATCGCCCTAAGGCAGGAAGTCGTAAACATGTTGCGACAAGGACACCTCAAAGAGTTTCTAAGCGACCGGGGAAGGACCAACTTCACCAGAGGACACGAACAACACCAAGGATCGCCACCCTCGCCAGTCCGTACCATCCACATGATCATTGGAGGCAGCGACGACTCCTCCATCAATAGCGTGAAATTCACCACTACCCACAAGCTCAAGCGATCAATCACTCGCGAACGGTATAACAGACTCAAAGAAAGTATCATCTTCGATAAGTCAGACACCAACGGTTTGACCTTTCCTCACAATGATGCCCTTGTTATTACTTTAAGAATTTTAGATACCGATGTGAGATGCATTATGGTAGATGATGGGAGCAGCGCGTGCATTATCCTTCCTCGAGTACTTGCACAAATGAAACTCGAAGATAGGATAGTGCCGCGTTGCATCACGCTAACTGGTTTTGCAGTTGAGCGAACGTTTGGAGAAATCACACTCCCCGTTCTGGCCGGTGGTGTCACTTTGGAACTCACATTCCACATCATGGACCAAGACACATCGTATAACGCCTTAGTAGGGCAACCATGGATACACACCATGAGAGTCGTCCCTTCCAGTTTATACCAGGTCATCAAGTTCCCAACTCCGTGGGGAATTTTCAATATACGAGGGGAACAACGCACATCCCCGAAATGCTACCGCATTCCCTAGATAGCTCGGCCACCCAACAAAAGAGGGACAAAGAAAAAGAGGCATTGCAATTAGCAGGGTCGAGGTCGGCACATGACGACAGCGGGGATAGCATCAGAGACCCACATATGGTCGAATTTGCAGGATCGACCATAAAGGACCTCGATCCAGTTCAATTAGACCTCAATAACCACAGCAAAAAGGCTTACAACGGCTGCAAACTTCAGGAACTAGGTAAATTTCGTCAATTCTTAGCAGCTAACACAGATTTGTTTGCTTTCAGCCATGTAGATATGCCAGGTATCCCAAAGGAAATCACTACGCACAAACTGAATGTCGACCCATTCCACCCCCCAGTAAGACAGGTCAGACGTAAGTTCAACTCCGCAATTAATGATGCGGTACGTGAAGCGGTGGAAAAATTATTGGAAAGTGGTTTCATCAAGGAGTCGAAGCATCGCAGTGGGTCGCCAACGTGGTCATGGTGAAAAAGAAGAATGGGAAATGGCGGATGTGCGTGGATTTCACAGATCTGAACAAAGCATGCCCCAGAGATTTATTTCCATTACCCCATATCGACCAACTCATCAATACAACGGCCGGGCATGAACTACTGAGCTTCTTGGATGCTTATTCAGGTTATAATCAAATCCTCATGGAAGAAGAGGATCAGGAAAAAACCACATTCATCATCCATCAAGGGAGGTGCTACAGGGTCATGCCCTTCGGGCTAAAGAACGCGGGGGAAACTTACCTAAGGTTGGTGACGAGGATGTTAAAGAACCAGCTCGGCAAAATGATGGAAGTCTATATAGACAACATGCTGGTCAAGTCTAAAAGGAAAGAAGATCGCATCGACCATTTGAGAGAAACCTTCGACATACTCAGACGGTACGGAATGAAACTGAACCCCAAAAAGTGTGCAGTCAGTGTGGCCTCAAGAAAGTTTCTAGGTTTCTTGGTATCACAGCGAGGGATCGAGGTAAATCCTGACCAAATCAAAGCCATCAAGGGGATACCGGAACACTTGACCACCAAAAAATAGGTTCAAAGGTTGACTGGCCGTATCGCCGCTCTATCAATGTTCATTTCACAATTGTCGGATAGGTGTCATAAATTCTTTGGCATACTTAATAAGGATAACGGCCTCCAATGGACTTGTGAGTATGTCCAGGCCCTGAAGGAATTAAAAAGCATACTTGTCGTCACCATCATTGCTTTCAAAACCAGAGCTGGGGGAACGTCTCCTCATTTACCTCGTTGTATCCAAAGTAGCTGCGAGCGCAGTGATACACTCAAATTACACTTTAATAAATAGTGTAAGGCGGTCGATGTCAAATATAACAACCCAACAAGGTTGGGGTCGAATCCCATAGGGAATAGGTATGAAAAGGTTACTTGACTAGTGTGTTACTCGACTAAAGTTGTAATTCTATCCAGTTAACCGTAACAAGAGTATGTATCAATGGTAACAAGAGTATGAATTGAGTTTGGTTTTAGGTGATGGCTAATTGAAATATTGAGAATGTAGATAATTTGATTAAAGAAACCAAGGTTATGTCCCCATTAATGAAGTGTAATGCTACCAGTGTTAATATGATATATTTCTAATGAAGGTCCTTTTGATATGCAAATGATGTCTAAATGAATACCCAATATTTTCCAATAGTTAGGTAGTATTTCCTCTTTATGATTTTTTCAAATATAAAAGAGTTGCAATTAAGAACAATCAATTTATGCCAAATAAAACCCACTTATTCCTAAGAGATTTTATTAAACAAGGTTTAAAGCCTTGAGTCTTTGGTATTTACTTCTACCAAATTCTACCCCACTTTCCCAAGCAAAGCAAGAATTTAATGGCACTTGTTAATGTTTGCAACCACCAACAATAAATGAAGAATGAGAAGTAAATAAATATCAACCAACCATTATATATATATTCAATGTTAAACACCCATTTAGGGTCCACAACCTTAGTGTTTAAAGTTAGCTACTCATACTAAAATACAAAAGCAAGAGAATATTAAATGCCATAAAGCTTACAAATGAAAGATTCTTGACCCAAAAGCTTCCAAAAGAGAGGAATATTAATGCCTTGTATTGTAGCTTTAAAGTCAGACAAGATAGAGCCCATAAAACCCCAATAAATCTATTTATAAAGGGCCAAAAATCGGGATAAAAGTCGGACAAAACTGCCCTTTCAGGTTGAATATGCGACCGCATTTCTGTCGTATAACAGACATGCACAGACATGCAGTTCGCATTTTTGACATGGCCATCGCAGATTGTAACCCTAGTTCGCCTTCACAGCATTCATGGTTTGCGGTCCGCTTTGTAGAAATACGACCGCATCTTGCATTGCATTTTCTTCCTTCAGTAGACTTCATGTTTAGTTTGCGGTTACTTCTGAGGCTCGCAAACAGGTTATGTGATCACAGATGAGATCGCATTTTTGACGTTGAACTTTGCCCAGAAATCTATTTTGATCTGCGATCTCGGTGTGAAATGTGGGTTTTGCGATAGCATATCCACATTTGCGATGCCTTTTTGCTCTTTTCTTGTCTTTTTGTGGCTTTTTGAACTCTTTTCCATGCTCTTAGGTCCTTATGCCTCATACACTGCAAAAATACTAAAATTACATAAGTACAAAGGGAAATTGCATTTAAAACAAGCTAAAATCTAAGCTATTAGTATCAAATGTGCCGAAATTCTCCGGCACATCACGCAGTCCTGGTTTGAGAAAACAAAGGTATGCAATCCCCCATCTATTATATTAGGAAAACATTAGTCGACAAAGAGACGAGGTACCCTCACCTCGAAAAATTGGCCCTGGCGTTAGTGTAGCTTCGCGAAAGCTTAGACCGTATTTCCAATGCCACCCCATCTCTATCGTAACGACTTTCCCCCTAAGAAGAATTTTGCATAAACCCGAGCTATCGGGAAGGCTGGACAAATGGGCCATCGAGCTGAGCAAGCACAATATAACATACCAGCTGCGAACAGCGATAAAGTCACAAGTGCTCGCTGACTTTGTCGCTTACTGCAGTGCAAAAGAAATGACCAAAGTTGAAAGAGAAGCCGCCCATACTTCCCCCTAAACACAAGATCTCTGGGTCCGTACACTGATGGCGCGTCCAACGAGTCAGGGTCCAGACTAGGACTCGTACTCGAAATCCCAATCGGTGAAGTAATTTGCCAGTCCATAAGGTGACTGGATATGACTAACAACAAGGCGAGTATGGGGCCGTAATTGCAGGTTTGAAGCTAGCACTCAAGTATGGGGTAAAATGATTAAAACTACATTGTGATTCCCAACTCGCAGTCAACCAAGTCACAGGATCTTTCCAAATCAAGGAACAAAGATTGCAAAAATATCATACCAAAATTTGCAAGCTGCTGCCCGAGTTCGACGAATGTCAGCTCGACCAAATTCCACGAGCACAGAACGCTGAGTCAGATGGCCTCGCTAAGCTAGCCGCAACCACAAAAAACATTACAACCGGAGACAGACACGTGGTCCACCTCCTCAACTCATCACTAGACCAAGTCGAGGTAAGAACCATAAACTTAACTTGGGACAGGAGCAATCGTATTATTACATACTTGTAGGACGACATACTCCCAAATGATGAAAAAGAGGCCAAGAAACTGAGAATGCAAGCGGACAGATACAGTATCATCCACAACGACATGTATAAGAGAACTTACAGCGGCCCTCTGGAAAAATGCTTGGGCCCAAACCAAACTCAACGTGTCCTTGAAAAGGTCCATGAAGGCCATTGTGGAGCTCACTCCGACAATCGAGCTCTGGTCAGATGCCTCGTACGGGTAGGATAATACTGGCCCACCATGAAAAAAGAAGGCCGCAGACTTCGTAAAATAATGCGAGCAATGCCAAAAGTGCGTCCCAATGATTCACCAGGCAGGAGATCACCTTTACTCGGTCACCTCACCTTGGCCGCTCATCAAATAGGGAATGGACATTGTGGGCCCCCTCTCGGCAAGACGAGGTAACGTACGATTCCTTTTGGTTTTAACTTACTACTTCTCTAAATGGGTGGAAGCAGGAGGATTCGCCCAAATGGGGGAACAGGAAATAATCACCTTTATATGGAGAAACATCATATGTCGTTCAGCCTCCCCAAAGAGATCAGCTACGACAATGGACCTAGTCACGGGAAAGAAAACTGCCGAGTTCTTCGAGATATGGCATATCAAAAGGATATTCTCAACGCCATACCACCCGCAAAGTCCTCCAACAAGTCGATATTGAACATCATGAAGAAAAAGCTTGAAGACACCAAGGGACTATGGCCAGAAATATTACCAGAAGTATTGTGGACTTATCGAACAACTCCGAAAACGAGCACAGGAGAGACACCCTACTCTTTGGTCTATGGGGCCGATGCAGTAATACCAGTCAAGGTTGGAGAACCCATCCTAAGGTACTCCCATGAGAACGGTACGAGCAACGACGAAAATAGAAGGCAGGAGCTCGACGAGATCGAAGAACGAAGAGATATGGCCAATATAAGAATAATCGCCCAAAAACAACAAGAAGAACACTATTATAACAAGAAGACAAAGGTCAAGCCGCTCAAAGTCGAGGACTACGTGTTTAAAGCTAAAACACAAACGAGCAAAGACCAACAGGAAGGCAATCTAGGAATAAATTGGGATGGTCCGTACAAAATCACAGCAAAGGCAAATAAAGGATCATTCCAATTAGAAACAATGCAAGGAAAGTTGCTACCAAACAACTGGAATATCAGCCACCTCAAATACTTCAACTTTTAAAAGATAAAGCATCCCCCAAGTCGTACTCTTTTTTCCCTCACTTGAGTTTTGTCCCAGTTGGATTTTCTCAAGGAGGATTTTAACGAGGCGACGAAGGGAACACTTTAAGTCAAAGTACACGAGGACAACACCGTGACTACTAATTTATTGCTCGACCTCTCAAATATTCTCCAGGTCAACCAATGAAGGGACTAAATAGAGTGAGACTGGGATTGAAACGCTAGCCGACGCCCGAAAAACTTGTAAATTTCTCCAAGTATGTAACCAAAGCAACAACACCTAAAGTTATCAGCACTTCTTTCTAAGATTCAGGTTGTGTTCGACCTTGTTCGAACTAACACCTACTGGCCCCTGGCCATAATTAAATTCAGGTTATGTTCGACCTTGTTCGAACTAACACCTACTGGCCCTCGGCCATAATTAAATTCAAGTTATGTTCGACCTTGTTCGAACTAACACCTGCTGGCCCTCGGCCATAATTAAATCCAGGTTATGCTCGACCCAGTTCGAACTAACACCTACTGGACCTCGGCCACAACTAAATTCAGGTTATATCCGACCTAGTTCAAACAGCATATACCGGCCCTCGGCTGCAGTTCTAACAAAAGGTCATGTTTGACCTCGCTCAAACAAATTGCTATCAACCTTTAGCCGTAACTCGCCATTAAGTGATCATGGCCAATAAGAAAAAACCAAGGCAACCAAGCGACAGAATTAAAAAACATACAAATACAAAAACAAACCACAGGAAAAGAAGCAGATGCAAAAAATGAAGTTGGCATTTCATACTTGAAACAATTTTACAAAGGCTCGTGAATATTCCACCAACTACACACAAAAGATAACAAAAAAGAGAAGAAGAAAAACTACAGGTCACCATCATCAGGGCCTTCCGCGCCTTCACCGCCCTGACTACCGACGTCCTCACCACCTTGGTCACCCTCGCTTACACCGCCCATGCTGTCGGGATGAGCGGTATCATACCAAGCCTCCTCTTCAAGATGGTCCACAACTTCATCATCTCCCTCTTCATCGCCCTTAGGAGTAGCAGGATCATACCCGTAAGCAACTCGAACTTCACAGGCTTTAACACGGACATCCTCGAGAGCAGCCTCATAAATGGATCCCGCCTTGTACAAATCTTGGTATACATCCAATTAAGGTTCGACGTGAATCCATTCCTCATACGACGCTCGAGGAACGTTGGAAAATTCTGAAGTATGGGAAGAAGAGGGTTGTGCAAGCAGTTGAGCCTTCTCAGCTTCGAATGCGACCACCTGACCATAAAGGAAGGCGTTATCCTTCTCTAGCTCTCCGAACCTCCTCTCTATTCGCTCCTCCTTAGCTTTCGTCGCGTACTGGTCGTTCTCCCGCTCAGCCTGAAGGGTGCTGTTCGCTAGCTCAAGTACCTCCAATCTCCTTTGAGCATCCACGCGGAAAGATTCTGCCTTCTCAAGCTCGCTCTGCTTCTCAGCAACTTCACCCATAAGGCCTTGCAACTAAAGCCGACATTCTTCCAGTTGCCTATGCAGCTCAACCACTTGCGATTGAAGATCACTACACTGGGCCTCCACGCCTTTGCTGACTTCAAGCTCCTACTCCTTACTCCTCAACGCCCCCTCAAGGACGTTGCACTTCTTGATGGACTTTACCAATTCATCATCTTTCTCCTTTAACTCGTCTCAAAGGGCCTGCATCCCCCCCCCAATTATGCCGCCGACAAAGTTCCCGGTGCTTATGTCGGTACTCAAAGTATTTGTTTTGCAATCTCACAAAAATTGCCCTACGCCTATCCTCCCTTCGGGCACTTTCGATCTCCAATATCATCGTCTGCGGCCAGAAAAAGAAAAGAAAAGAGTCAGAAGCAAAAGCAAGGGTAAAAAGAAGAGAAAATAGAATGCTAGAAATTCACTCTAAGGGCGAGACCAACTATGCTCCTCGACAGAGCAACGTAGTCCAACTCTTTAAGGGTCTTGCCCTCTATCCCAGAACAAAGGGGACCGGGTCTAGGGACCACGTCCTCTGTGTTATTTAACAAGTCACGATCCATAGGGATCGCAATGGTCCCCGTAGACCCCTCCAACCTTATCTCAAGTTGGGTGAAACCTTCCTCCATCATTCGCAGATCGTCGACATCAATATCCGAGCCGGTCTCGTAGCCTTCCTCAGCAACACCTTTGCCCATTTCAACCGTTGACAAAGAAGTGTCACCAGCCGGTTGCAAAAGTCGACGGCTTATCTTGCCGCAAAGTGTCTGAGACCCCGGTGGCCGGCTCTTCCGTCTCCATCATCACAGGGGGGAGACGCATCGACATCGATCTTGTCTCCAATGACGATAGTCACCGTCTCGTGCAGTGAAAAATCACCTTCTATCATATCGGCGGTGCGGGCAACCCCGTCATCAGTATCCACGGGCCTCCTCTTGAGAGGCATCAAATCTTCCTCGCCAAGTGTCGACTCCTCCTCGTCTTCATCTATGAGACGGTATAATGAAGAGGTCGAAGAAGGAGCAGACCAAAACGTACCAATAGGAGGAGCCAAGGCACGAGCAGCGGCAACAACTATCGAAGGAGGGACCGAGGCAAGAGTCGAAGATGATACCATCGAGGAAGGAGTAGAAGCAGAGTCCTTGGCATTCTTCCTCTATCTGAACACTGGGGCGGGAGCTCTCGATCTCGTCGAAGACCTCCTGGATGAAGTTAAGGAAAATGCAGAAGAGAGCGAAAATCAGCCAAAGAGAACCCAAAAAGGGATATAACCAAGAAGCATATAATAAAGATAACTTATCAGTCTGGGGAAGATGGGGGCCAAACCTTTTGACGAAGCCCAGCCACTCACGTATCTCCATGTTGTGAGGAAGAAGCCGTCCTACCCAGTCAGAAATATCGTCGACCAAGGAAGGAGGCAAACACATAGCTGCACAAAAAGAACGGAAGGTTAGAACCACAACCAAGCACGACGGGAATTAGATACTTACAAACGAGGAAGTCGTGTACTTACGAGTACAATTGCAAACCTCAGGAAAACCCTCTACATTGGCCACCACGTCCTCAATTATGACAAAAAAGAAGTTAAGCCAGAATTGGCGGTTAGCCTTATCATCCATCTTCACCACCAAGCACTTGCCTCCTCGATGACGGAGATTCAACAGCGTCCTCGTGTAAAAGCCGGGAGCGAATAGGTGCGTCAAATGTCGGAGTGAGAGTTCGACACGGGCCAGCTCCGTAAACTTGGTGAGCATCCTCAAGAGTTTGTAAATGTACGACACAACCTGAGCCGGGCAAACACTGTAATAGCAACAAAACTCCTCTGCTAGTGGAAGAAGAGGAAGAGTTTAACCGACGTGGAATAGGTAGGGGTAGAAGGCGCTATACCCAGGGCGGTGAACCTGCACCGCATCCCACCCGGCAAGGATCAGCTCGACATGGCTTGGGAGACCGTATTTCGCCTTAAGCTCCATCAAATCAGCCTCCGTCATAGCTGATTAAAAGTTTCAGGGTCGGCTTCAGGCAGTTTCGAGAAGTCAGACCTGATATCAGGGTTACGAGGAACTATCTCCTCCACCGTTGGGAAGCTTCCCTCCTGGTGGCTACAGAAACGTCCTCCGCATGAGGGGGGAAGCACCATTGCCAATGGGATCGTGTCACTCCCCTCGCTGGACTCAGAAGGTACATTATACATGTTTTTGACGAAATAGGGGAAGGTAGTAAATAGTAGAGGATTAAAAACGATAAAGATCGCGGGAGTGAAGGGGAAAGATGCACAACAATGGAAAAAGAAGAAGAGGATATCGGGTTTCGATGCAGGAAGTCTGTAAAATTCGGGATTGCATTCTCACATCCTTATTTATAGAAATTCGGATGTCAGAACCAAAAAATTGCCTCATCATTGCCTGGCATCGGAATCAAAGCGGCATGACCAGTCAGGAGTCCCACGCAAAATGAAGCGACGCATCGGGAATATGCATCATGATGACGCGTAAGGTCGTGACATCATTTGGATTCATGGACAGCACAAACCCAAAATTTGCAGCTCACAAAGAGCCACGTTGCCAGTTCGCCTCAATCATCGCGACTCGATCAGCTCGTACAAACGTTCCAACCGCAATGAACATAATCCACTCATCAAAATTCGCTCTAGAATATTTGAAATAAGATAATACTAAGAAAAGGTTCTCGAACAGCCGTTAGTCGAGATGGATCAGGAAGCAGTAAAGGTCATAGCCGAAGAGTTGACATGAGTCGTGGTCGAGGTGCCAATCATGGTCGAGGTCGAGCTCGTCGAAGAATCTCTAGTTTTCGAAATAGAGTATTAAAGAGAATATTCTATGGATATTCTCTGTACATGTACTATTAGGATTTACTAGCAATATGCCTCATATAAATAGAAAAAAGAGAGAGAATAGAGGCACGTGAAACTCAATCGTAAGAACAACACTTTGAAAAAGGCTCATTCTTTACTCAATACAAGACTTTACTTTTTACTAAGATTCTCGTCAGATCCAAGAAATTCTTAATCGTTTTGAGGATCTATCGTTCAATCATTGTCAAGTGGAAGGTTCTTTTGTTCCACCTCTTGGTGATTAAATCATTCCTCTTAATTACATAAGTGCCATTATATTGTCATTTATTGAATATCATACGCACTGTTGTTCTTGATAGTAAAATGCATTTATTACATAGAGTCATTATTGTCCTCATAAATACCATTCAACTACCTTCTCTGATTTACAAGATCTGGGGATATTATTCTTAACTAAGATTAACCTATGTTTAATTGAAATTAACTATTTGAACCAAGATTCACGTTTGGGGTCAATAGTTATCAACGTCTTCTTCGTCAAAATATTTCTCCCATGTTTTGGAGCCAATATCTTTTGACGATTTTTGACGACATCACAATAAAAAGGCTTAACATTACATGATCAGCTGTCAAAAAGACTATTGACATATCGACAAATTCACCAATTATCAGTACTATCTATTATTTGCAAAGAATTTAGTGGTGCTCCAAAAGTAATAAGGGTTTGGGGAAGGGAGGGGAGGGGGGAGGTTGAAAAAACTAGTTTTTATCAAGAAAAAAGGGGTATGGAGGAATTTAAAAAGGATTTTAAATGACAAAAATAGTGTTGTCATAAATAATTTATCGTTTGAATTCCAACGACATATATCATTATATTGTTACTTTCCATATTGACTTTACCATAGTATTTATTGTTATTGTAACTTATACATTATTGTAGCATTAACTTCTATATTGACTTTACCATATGTGCTTATTGTTATTTTAATAATAAATTACTAAAATTCAATGACCATCCATCCCACCCCATATAAATAGCCATTTTTGGGTTTGAACTCCATAATAAGCATAATTTATGTTTGGGTAAAATTTGAGATTCGATAATTCATTCAAGCTTTATTTGTTTGCACTTAATAAATTTTTGAATTTTAATTATTTAGATTTTAGTCATTAAATGTATTTATTTTTTTAGTCAAAATCTTAATCATCAGATCTCAATCGTTAAGTGCGTCTAGTTTTTCTTATTTCACAAATGGGTTTGAATAGATCTGAGCGATTAAGACTTATAATGAAGTATTACTATTATTAAGATATTATCATCTACGTTCACCGTCAATTGCCACTATTACACTATTATCAACTACCATCAGCCACCACCCACAACCACCATTTTGAATTACATTAACTATCACCCCTAATCACCGCCAATCACCACAGCCAACATGCACCACCACTAGCCACCATTTTTATCACTATCACCAATCACCATAATCACTCAACCACCAATTATTATCAACGATCACCACCATCAACTACCACTATATAACGTCAACCACCATCAGCCACCACTATATAATGTCAACCACGACTATCATTCACTATCACCGTTAGCTATTACTATCATCTACCGTAACTATTAGCTGCTACCATCAACTACCACCACAGTTAACCATTATTGTCAGTCACCATCACCACTAAGGGTGGCTAACCGTCCGGACTGGTCCGGACCGATGAAAACTGATCCATTAATATTCTGGAATGCTGGCCCGGTGGCGAGACGGTGTGTCCATTTCAAACCGGATGAACCGGAGCAAAAAAAGTGTCGGACCGGCCGGATCGGACCGGACCGAATCGGAAAAAAAAACTGGCTGTTTAAAAACTAGCCGTTGGCAACGGCTCTGTTGACCTAGTAGTCGTTGTCCAACGGTAAAAAAAACGGCCATTTTCACCCCCTAAACACCCCATAACCACCCCAAACTATTTTTTCCTATAAATACCTCATTATTTCATTATATCTTTCACACAATTCATCCAATTCTCTCAAATTCTCTACAATATTTCTATTTTGCTACTTTGGCTATTTGTTAAAATTATACAATTTTGCTACTTTATCATGTTTTAATTGAAGTTGCTATCAAAGTTATATTTGGCTATTTGGTGAAGTTTTCAATTATCAAGTATTGGGTAAATTGGAGGCGCTACTTGGTTGAAATATCAATTTGGCTATTTGTTGAAGTTTTTCAATTATCAAGTATTCAACTTATTAAGAAGTGAAGATTCAAGTTTCAACTTCACCTCAATTATACGGTTATATTTGGTTGGTCGTTTCTACTTCCTACTCTTTTATAATTTTTTTTGTCATATATTTATTTTATTTGCTATAATCATGTCTCAAAGAGGTTCAATTGGAACTAGTAGTGGGGGGCGGGCACGTGGTCGTGGGGGAAATAGGGGTAAAGGAATTGTTGGTAGTTCTAGTCAACACATAGATGATTCTCAATATTATCATGATGTTAACTTTAATAATCCACTTGATAATGATATATTAGAAGCACAATATAACTATCAAACTGGGGTTAATTTAGAAGAATCACATGAATTTCAAGCTAGTCCACTTGAAGTTCAGTCTGACTTGCCTCCTGTACCTCCTACTAGAGTCCCGGTTAAATGTAAGGACAGTGCGGAAAAGAAAGTTGAAAGTCAGACGGCCGTATGTGGGCTTTGTGGAATGGAGTGAGTTTTTAAAACTGGGGGTAATGAAGGTGGAACGGGTAGAATTAGGACCAACTTAAGAAATAAACATCCTAAGGAATGGTCAATGCGGGCGGGGGTATTTATTTAGGAATCGAACATGGGGGAGTAGCGCATGATGAATCTTCGGGTACCCAAACAAAAATTAACCAAATAACGGGAGGGATTCTTACTTATGATAAACAAAGCGATAGAAAAAAATATTGCTAAACTAGTTGCGATAGAGGGTTTACCTTATAGTTTTCATATAATCCTTCTTTTAAAGGTTTTCCAAGAACTACTGTTAAAAATGATATTATTAAATTTAAGAACGAATATAGAGATTATTTGCGATATTTATTTGATAACTTTGACACTAGAGTATGCCTTACTACGGATATGAATCGTTCTACAAATAATTGCGATTATATTACAGTAACTATTCATTAGATAGATCCTGATTGAGTATTTCAAAAACATATTATTGCATATAAAGTTGTTGATGAACCACACACGGGTAATTATATTTCCAAAACAGTTTCATCTATTTGTCGTGCATATTGGTTAACTAACAAAGTTTTTAGTATTACAGTAGATAATGTTACAAACAACACAGAAGCACTTTGGAACTTGAGACCTATTTTGACCCCCCTCCCCCCCTTTGAGGAACTTTTTCATGTTAGATGTGCATGTCATATTTACAGTTTAGTAGTAAAAGATGGTCTTGACTTGTTTAACCACATTATTGAAAAGGTGAAAGTAGCTATTGCTTATATATTTAGAAATAAAAATCAAGAAAGAAAAAGAGAATGGGAAAAAATGTATAAAATTAGGAATGCCGATTAGAAGAGTCCCAAAGGAAGTTTGTACTAGATGGAACACTTTATATGAAGCATTCATTGTCGCTTATGAATATAGAGAGCCTATTACTCAAATGTATAATAAGCATTTTATGGAACTTTATCACCTTAAAGAGGACGATTGGAACCTTGTTCAACATCTCCTTCAGTTTTTAGAAAAAAATTATCATGCTACTTTAGAATTTTCTGGATAATATTATCCAACTACTCCTACCGTGTTATATTATATAGCTGAAATATCTGAATTATTGAAATTATATAGGCAATACGAAGCATATAAAGTGGCTGTAGAGGCTATGATTGAAAAATTTTAAAAATATTTTTCCCAATTCCCTAGATTTTTTACATTGCTTCTGTGTTGCATCCTGCTTTTAAACTTAAGTTGACTGAACGGGTTGTTAGAGAAATATATGCAAATTTAGAGATTAAACCTGTTGAAATTGCGATTAATAAATATCCAGGTGTAGAACATGCTTGTGCTAAAGTTCTTTAAGATACCGTGGCTGTTTCGCAAGGTATAGAGCTTGGGTAGATAGTGCTACACCAACTGCACCAATACAGTCAACCGGTGAAAATTCTTCTCAAATGGGCAAAAGGCATGCGGGATGAGCAACTTTTGGAGGAGTTGATCAAAAGTTGTTTTCAGAACAAGACGAGTACGGGGAGAAATACAGCGAGTTCCAAGTCTATTTAATTCAATATCCAAAGAAACTTACAAGTTTTGGAACTTATAATTTATTGGATTATTGGAAGAATCAAGAATCACAGTTTCCAATACTTACAAAAATGGCCCGGGATATATTAACAATTCAAGCTTCATCAGTTGCATCGGAGAGCGCTTTTAGCCAAGGAAGATTTCAAATTGGAGATCACAGATATTCATTGAGAGAAAAGGCAATTGAGACATGAGTTTTATTCAGGGATTGGATCAGAGCAGAGCGAAGAAACTTTGGAATACCAGAACTTTCTCAGAAATAAGACAAAGCGTATCTCGATCAAATTTTGGGCGACAGAATAAGTGAAGAAGGGAGTCAAACAAGCAATGAAGAAGAAGATGAAGAAGAACAAGACGAAGATGATGAACCAGAACAACAACAACCAGTTCCTAAAGAAAAGCTTACGGCTATCTTAAAAAAATGAGCCAATATGTTTAAAAGAATGTAATTTTCTAAATTAGAATACACTACAATAAAATTGCTCCAAATATTGGAATTCCGTCACAAGTTCACAACTCTTGTCTTCTTATTTTTTTTAAAATTTATTCTTTGCGCAAAAATACTACAATTAATTATTAGTTTCTAATTGATTCAAATTTCAAGGTTTGAAACTAAATCAAAGTTTGAAAAATTATTACAAGTTTTTTAATTTTAGGTTTGAACTTTGAAACAAACTAAACATTTCAAATATATATATAAAATTAGTAATATTTTGTTGTTATATCAAAAACTTAAAATTATCCATCACTTTAAATGAAAGACAAATAAAATAAAAAAATAAAAAAAATCGGCCGGACCGGAAAAACTGGGATACTGGTAGCTGGTGCCGGTCACGAACCGGCTTCCACCAAAGAGGACTGGCGGTCCCAGACCGGTAAGACCGGTTGAGTCCGATCTTGAGGCCTTCCGGTATCGAACCGGAAAAAAATTTCAATCCGTGACCGGACCGGACCACAGATCCCCCTTAATCACCACTAGCTACTACCCACAATCACTACCAACAATGACCCCCAGTCGGCACCCAAACCATTATCATTCATTATCATAACCACCAACTGCTCCATTATTTTTTACAAATATTTTGTTGATATATTATTAGATTAAGTAGTATGTTATTTAAATTTATATTTATTAATTTTAAAATAAAGATAATTTTATATATTCAGATGTCGAAAAATAAAAAAGTCTTAATTATTTAATTTTTATATCTTAAAATACATCTTAATATTCAGAAGTGTATTCAGATTCAAATGTCTCAATCTTAACACACATCTTAATATTCAGATATACATTTCGACGTCTTAATAATCTTAATTTAAAAAAAGGCCGATATTTCTTTACCCGATTTATTTATTTGAGAAACAGAAAAGTTTTAAATTTATATGATTTTAATATAGCATTGGGGTTGTCATACACGAGTTACATACAAATATTCGAAAGTCGTAAAAGAATCTTTTACTCTACATAGTTATTTGTCTAAGTTTTCAATGAAAAACAATACTGTGTCAATTCATATTTAAACTATATATATAAATATTTTTGTTCTATTAAGGATGAGAGATCTTATTTTTCAAAAGGAATAATTGCACTTTCAATTCTTTGGTTATTGGTAAATTATGAGTTTAGTTCTTGTAATACTTAATTAGCTTATTTAACTTAGAATAATTAAAATATGGGTCCATTTACGTATGAAATATGTGATATTTAGATTATTTTCTAGAATTATATTATGTTCAAATATGGAATAACAATACAAATTTAACCCAGAACTAATAAGTTGTTAATTTTGTGAAGGTACACGAGAAAAAGGATCAAAAGTGCAAATTGCAATCAATTAAAGGCTAAATGTGCTTAGCCACATATTACAAGGACTAAAATGAAAATATATTACTTCCTCCATTTTAATTTAGACAATAGTTTGATTCAGCACGAAGTTTAAGAATTTTTTTTTAATGGAATCATGATATTTATGTGGTTGTAAAAGCTTTTCATTAAGGATAGAAAAAGTTTTAAATTAAATTATTTCAAAATTTAAAAATATATTATTTATTTGAAATATACTTTAAAAAGAAGAAGGACATCCTCTAATTTTCATCTAATTTGAAATTTAGGAACTAAAAGGTAAATTTCCTCGTTCAAAATGATTTCCAATTTTCCATCCTTTGTTTGTTTCCCTGCCCTTTTTCTCCAAATCTCAAAAATCTTCACTCCCGCGTGGAACTAGAACCCAATAGCTTCTTCTCCTATTCCTCAAGCTAAGAATGGACGAGTCCATAGGCAAATTCTGCAAAACCCTAGCCATTTTCTGTAACAATCTCCAAAACAGCTGCCACGCTCTCAAAGAGTCCCTTGATCGTCGTCCCATTCCTCTTGGTATAATTAACTTTCCTAATAAAGTTTTTCCTTTTTTTTTTCTTTAATATTATTGAAAAATAATGTTTGTATACAGATTCTGCATCGACGACCTTTGTGCAAAGCCTGAACCAGAGAGTATCGTCACTGAGCGGTGACCTCAACGTGCTGGAGTCCATGTCTTGTGAAACGGTGTCGTTTGAGGAGCTACTCGGCCATTGCAATGAAGTATTCAAAATGAACCAAACTCAACTTCTTTCCCTCCAGGACCGTCTCCATTATCTTGGCTATATTTCTTCTGGTAAGTAAATTCAGCCTACAATTAGTCAATGTTGTGGACCGCTATATGATTCTTTAGTGGTAATTCTATTCCATTCAAGTCTAAATCATCACAATTCTCCTTTGGTTATAAAAATTTGGAGTTCAGTTGAATAAACTGACATTGTAATTTTTTTGACACTATTACTCTAGTTTAACCTGTTTTAACAAGTTAGTTCTCATTGTTATCAGGTTACCAATTAAATTTTATCATGTAAGTGACCTAACTGTGTATTTTAAACCATCAGCTCATAAAACTTAAACTCCAAGAATTTGTCCTGGCAAATTGGGGACCCTAAAGCTAGAGATTTTGTCAATTTCACGCTTATCTGATTAACAGCAGACCTACTTTAAGTGTAACCATAATAACTAAACATTAATCCCAAGTGAATGGTATTACCTATGTGAATCTTTTCTTTTCATTGTATCATTTCATCAGCCAAGTGTACACTGATTTCGAGTGATTGTCGGTCTTTTGAGTGTCACGTACCCGTATTGAATTTCCTGCTAAGTTTCACATGAAGTTTTAAAATATTTTTAAATCGGGGAATGCTCATTAGAGCTAGTATTAGTGTTATGTACCTTCTGTTGTGATCATTGATGCGTTTGACTTGTGGTTTTTGGTAGAGGTGGTGTATTATTGCCTACCTTTTTGATTGCACACATAAATTGTGCCAAATTGGGACCTCTTTTGAAATCTTCATAACAATTATATGTAAATGTGTGATGTGACAAATAACCCTATGGTCAAAAGCCCAGTACCGAGTCCGCAGAAGTCCAAGGGAAAAATCTCTAAATTCTTTGTTACAGAAATTTTCAAAATTTTAAATAGGGAACGCTCACTGGAGCTAGTATTAGCATTGTGTATCTTGTACCTTTTACTTTATCACCAATGTATTTTGTACATTGTAACATGTAAGATTGCCATACTGGGAATATGAGGTGTTCTGGTTCTCTTTTAACATTCTGCCTTAACTTTGAATGATTAATCATTTTATTTTGTTTAGTAATTACTTATTGGCTGGTTTGCTATTTTCTTTGCTGCACAAGTCGATCTTATTGATGAAGACAGTGAAGGAGAAGAAGAAGATGCAAAAGTTTGGGAAGATTTATCACCTGACCGCCGCTTAGACTTGAAGAAAATTGAAGATGATCCTTTGTATCCTTTATGATTGTTTTATCTCATTTAATTTAGCACACGTCTTCTACTTGAATCCTCCTAAACTTTTAGGCTTTTAGCAGAATCACAGTAATGGATATTCTTGCACTTGGTGAATTCAGTGCAGCTCCGTGCTCGTCATGTCTTTCTTCTGCCAGAAAATCAGGGGTTTTCACTTGTTTTCATCTCTCCTGAAAAAAAACAGAATAATCTGATGAACAAAGAAGAAATTCAGCACCATCAGCTTGCATATAATTGAATTTTGAACGATTGTTTTGAAGCAAGGAGATTATTGTCTGTGCTACTTAACATTTTTAGGCTGGATGATTCTCTGAATTTGCAGAACCTTGGTCTTTCTGATGTTTGCCTAGCTACCATAGCATCTGAAGGCGAGTTTCATACTAGAAACCAAATTGCCATATCTGGATGGAATATTAAGATTTTTTTTTTTTTGAGGTGTGAATTGCATTAGATTCTTCACTTGTAGATTTATATTACATATGTGATGTTCATTCCCAATGGGCATCATAGATATTTATATGAAAAATGAAAATATTGTGGATACACATAGAAAATAATACTGCTTTAAATTATGACACCACTTATGTAAAAATCTGCGTATGCCACTAGCTACGTGCGTCCTTTTCAATTTGGTTCTTTCAATCAATTATCCAAATTAATAAACAACAATATCTTAAATTTACTAGTCAAAAGCGAGTACTACGTGTTCCTTCATTGATTCCATCCTGTGTATGAATGCAATCTTCAGAAAATCAAGCTTTACGATCATGCATGTTCTTTATTCTCCATTCCTCCATATGAATTTCATCGGAATCAATTCAAAACCCCACGTGTTGCTTCTAACTCTAGTATAAATTCTTGAAAAAATGTCAAATTTTTAAATCACAATGGATGCTAGTCTCATCTTAAATAAACTTTTAACTAAATCTTAAACACTTTGGGACTGTTTCACTCTCAATCATCTTCCTCCCATGTAGAAATGGATATGGGGAAATCCATCACCAACCAAACGGACGTTTCTTTCCTGCTTGCTAAACCCGTTTTCTACAGAGAGATTACAGGGGATTCGAACCTGGTGTTCTCTCCTCTCTCAATTCAATTAGCCCTTAGCCTAATTGAATTGAGTAAAAATTATTTCCCATTTTTTTTCAAACTATGCTTTAGATTTTGTTTGGAGGAGGAAAGTTTCTAGATGGCTTTGCTCTAGTTTTCATGTATGATATGTTCTAACTTGAGATATTTTCCTTTGTCTCTTCTGTATTCTGATTTGCAGCTAACACTATATATGAGAAAGAGGGATTATATCTATCAACTGAGAAGAAGCAGGACAGTAGTGATGGTACAAAACTTGGCCCTCCACACCATTGCCTTGGTAGGCTTAGTACAACATGGTGTCTAAGATGTGTTTCTTGCCTTTCTGAACATAGGGAAAATGAATGATGAATTAAAGTCATCTGAAGATATTCAGTCGTTGATAACTGTGTCGGAAGATGACTATGAAAACCTCCCCAAACATTTGAAGAGTTTAGCTTCATGGCAGGTGAGGTTTCGCTATTGGTGATCTCATTTTCTTGATAGTCTTATCCTAAAGACAAAAAGTGTTTTAATGTAGACACTGAGCAGACTAAGGAATATGCTCTGATGCAAATATTCACGCATGAGAATTTTACTAGTTAGATAATATTTCAACGAGGCCTACATTGGAATATGGAAAATATGCGCAAAAAGTTTGTCTAGCAACTAAAAAGAAGAAGTACGCAAGTATTATCTTAGTAGCTTCGGAAGGTGGCATGACCTTGTGCTTTAAGATCTTTATAAGAGAAGTTGCTGAGGCACCTAAAGGAATGTCAATTATTAAAAGCTAAAGTATAACAACTTCAAAACAATGTTTACTTCCATCAAGTGTTACCTTAATTGATTTGAACCTCAAGTGATTTATGTAGGACAACTATCTAAAAGGTGGCATCAGATTTGGATGTTATACAAAAAGTAAATATGACACTTAGGCAAAGTGCTTCTTCTTCTACAGATAGGTAAAATGCGGGTACTTCCTTCAGTCTTAGGAGTAACATGGTGAGTGTGGATTCATATAACCGACCCCAAATTGTACGGGGTTGGGGTTGAGGCTTAGTTATTGTTTTTCCTTCCGTCTTAGGTTGTGGCACATAACCTTTGAACAGTGAGAATACACACAAGATCTACGTTTTATATGCTTTAGTTCATGATTTGTTTTTCCTTTCAAATTGACGAAGCTTGATAAAATATCAAGAGAAGAAAAAGGTACACCTTTTATCTTCTCTTTCCTTTTCTTTTTCTTTTTTTCCGCTTTCCCAACTTCTTTCTCTCTTCTTGTTTTCCAGCCATGGAGCACAAAAAAGTGGAATGTGAATGAAACTTATAAAGAGTATGTCAGATCTATTGTACAGAATCGTGTCAAAAATATTCTAGACATTTTGTTTTAACTGGGAGATTATTTTGTAGTAATAGAACCTTGTAAATTAGAATTGACCTCATTAGAATAGGTTAGCAACTTCTATATAACGAGACACCATGTGTTGAGTTTTTCTATAATCAATAAAAATAGTTATCTACTTATCTCTTAATTTCACAGAGTATCAAAGCTAAGGAGGGAAAATATCAGAGTCTAGGTCGACATAGTCAACATAATACTTTTTAGAAAATTTTTGTGAAGTGGTTCATTCACTACCTTGAACTTTGTGTTAGTCACGTTACCAAATCTTCAATTGACCATATTAGGTGTTTGGTCTTGGCACTGATCCAAACCGTACACTATTGTACCATAGGATGCGCCTGCAAGTGCCTCCACAGTCTCAGCCACTCGCTAGAGTGTAAAGTCACATGGACACGTGCCAAACCCGTCCCAATTGGTGCCATATGTATGGAATGTCAGCAACACATAGCATCTGTCAGTCCATGCCAATGCGATGTAAATACTCCTCAGCTTCCAGCGTGTCAGTCCAGTCAGCTAAGTCCATGTGGCTGCTTATTGGCCTAGATGTTATCCAGTCAGCACATAAACCACGTAATTTGACATGCCATTTATCCTGTTAGAGTGCCACCTTAGCAGTTTCAGACATGAAAAAAATCCAGTAAGTACCTCCCCATTTTTTTGATTTCTCTGGGTCCATTTTTGCGAGTCAAAATTTTCAATCTTATCCTAAACAGCAAAGTGAAAAAAAAATTCTGTATTTAATCCAGATCTTACTTCCTTGAAGAATTAGATTCTTACATGAAGATCTCGTTCTTTAGAAAACTGCCACAAGTCTATCGTGGTGAAAGAATGACTATGAAATTATATTGCTACATCCACATATAGCGTGGGAGACATGTCTACGGTTCTCACATCTTCTAATTGGTTAATTGTATGCCTTCCTCCTATTGCCCTGCATCACATCCCTTGCCTGTTGCGGATTTATCTCCCCAGTCCTCCTATTGCCCTTAAGAAGATATTTGCTCCACTTAATTAATCCCTTGCTTGAGTGATCATCATATATCATCTCATCATTATGGCTTTGTGTCATCCTTGTCTTCTGTTTGTACCCTAAGCTACATGTGATATGCTATGATTGAGGAGATGTCGATTTAACACCGTAGTGGTATTCGGTAACTTGTTTTTCTACCTCCAAGTAAATCTACTATTGGTTGTCAGTGATTATATGTGGTCAAAGTTGGCTTTGATGGTGCAACTAATTGACTTAAGGCATGTCTAGTGCCAAGGGTTACACTAAATTTTTTGAATTGATTACAATGATACATTCTCTCCCGTGGATAAAATTGCATATGTTCGCCGTTTTCTATCCATACTTGCTGTTTGCCATTGGGTTCTTTATCAATTGGACACATAGTACTTTTCTCCATGGTGATTTTGAGGATGAAGTGTATATGGAGCAACCACATGATTTTGTTGCTCAGCGGGAGTCTAGTAGTCTTGTGTGTTGATTGCGTTAGTCCTTATATGGTCTGAAACAGTCTCCTTGAACATTGTTTGGTAAGTTCAGCACAATTATTCAAAAGTTTGGTCTGACTCAATAGTGAGCCTGATCATTCTATATTTTGTTGACTTATTGCTCCAAATTAGTTTATTATTTGGTAGTTTATATTGATGATATAGTTATCACAGGCAATGGTCAAGATGGTATAACTAAATTGTAGTAGCATCTTTCTGAATACTTCCGGACTAAGGATCTAGGCAGATTGGAGTATTTCCTAAGCATTGAGGTAGTCTAAATTAGGAATTCTCATCTCATAGCATAAAGTATGATTTAGACATTTTTGAGGAAATATGAATGACAGGTGGTAGACCCATTGATACTAACATAGATTTGAATGTGAAATTTCTACCAGTTCAGGGAGCCCCTTAGTGATCCTGGAAGCATAGACGGTTGGTGGGTAAGTTGAATTGTCTCACCGTAACTTGACCTGATATTGCTTTTCCAATGAATATTTTATGCTAATTTATGGACCTTATATGTGATAATCGTTGGGACGCATTCTTCGACACATAAAATCAGCCATAGGAAAAAGGATTACTTTTTGAGGATCGAGGCCATGAGCAGTTTGTCGAATGCACAGATGCAGATTTGGTTGGACAAGTTCTGATGAACCGTCTACCTCTAGATATTGTATTCTCGTTGGGGGTAATTCAGTGTCTTATGAAAAGTAAGAAACAAAATGTGGTTGTCGATCTAGTGTAGAAGCAGTAAGTCGTGTGATGGCTCTGGCAACTTGTGAACTAGTTTTGATCAAACAACTACTCAAACATGCGATGAAATTTGCGTGTGATGATCAAGATGCTCTTCATATTGTATCGAATCAGGCGTTTCATGAGAGAACTAACCATAGAGATCGACGTCCACTTGAAAAAAAGATACTCTCATGAGATATTGTCACAAAGTTTATGGAGTCAAATGATCAGCTTGCAGATACTTTCTCTAAGTCCTTTATTGGTACTCAATTTAGTTTCATTTATAACAAGCTTGGTACATTTGACTTATGTGCACTAGCTTGAGGGTGAGTTTAAGAATATTGTGTATATTAGTTAAAATCAATAAGGGAGATATTGCGTATTTCTAATTATGTAGCCTTGATTCCTTTCCTAGTTTAGAATAAGTGCATGTTCGATTAACACCAAATAGCTTGGGAAAATAGTCAAGAAGTGTTTTTCTATCAATCTCCTTTTCCTTGTTTCATTTCTCACAAGAACATCTCAAATGAACGTGTGATCTAAATGAAATTTTCTCAAACCTAGTGTATCATGCTGAATTTTGTCAGCTTGTGAAATTTTGGTAACGTAGCCTTACTTTTGCGTAGGAGACTCCAAATAACAAACCGTTTGAACCGTAGGAAACTAGGCTTCAAGATCTAGAGTTTTGTTTTAAAATCTTAATCAAATTCGTTTTAGATTAAGTACTGTGTTTCTTCGAAGTTGAGGCATGATTCACTTGTTAGCGTAAGCACAAGTTTTCAACTCCTTTTGTTTCCAAAGCGGTCTAGGCTTAATATAAATTACACCAACACATCAAGCATACATTTTTTCTCATGTTGTATGTGTGCACGTGTGTATTTGTGGCTGGGCATGTTAGAGTAGAGTCAAGTAATTGGCCAGTTGAGTTAAATATTAGATACTGTATTTATACTAATGTCACTGCTTGCCATTAGACTTTTTTCTTGCATTGTATTTACATCGTGGTTCTTAGCTATTAGAAGTATACTCTTTATGAAATTCAGGATAATCCATGATACTCCATTTGGAGTAATGCCCTTCCATTTTCTAGACATACAGAAGGAAAACCCTACTTTCAGCGATTACCCTACTACTCTAAGCCTTGTGGAAGATGCTTATTGTAAGTAGCTATACTTTTTTTCGCTTTGACCGGCAAAATTGCTTTTTGGATCGTTGTAATGCTTTTCTTCCTTTTTTTAAATTTTCCTTGTGCTGTTTTATCTTTCTTGTTCTATTGTATTCATGTTCTATCGCTCCCACCCTCTCACTAAAGTGCTGAAATACTTATATAGGATTTAGTTGTTGCTGTTGAGAAGATGAACTCATTCCTCCGCACGAAAAAGACTAGGCCATACTCCTTCCAACAAGATGAAATTGTGGTATTAGATTTAGGTATGTGTTTTTCACCTTGTTACTTTTTCATTTTATATTTGTGTATATGTTAATTAAGGACATGGAAATGTAGTTGTCATTAACTGAATATTTACATTCTAGCGCCTTAGCTAATTGCTCTAAATAATTTTATGGTCTGGTTCCTCTGACAAAATTTCCGCATGCCTTATTTTCGCTATTTCCTTTAGGGAAGATAGATTTGCATCTTGTCTATGGACTGTGGATGCATTATTGGAAGATGCAGATCGCCTGAACTGTGAATTGGTTTAATCCAATATGCATTACCAATGTGTACCTTGTTCGTAATAATCATATTTTGCAGAAAAGTTTCCAAGAGTGTTAGTGTCATGGAAATGTTATTTAGATTATTGTTATAAGGGTGAGCCTCTAGGAAATTTGAATACCATGGCCCTTTAACTGTTACCATGTGAAAGAATATTTACTTTTTTTTCATTCGCACGGGAAGATGATTTTGGACCTTGGTGGGTAATGGGATAAGAGGTTTGACTTGTTAATACTCTTTGTCACAATAGATTAAAGGTTTGATGTTTTCGGTTACAAAAAACACAGGATTCAGACACTCACGTCCCATGATTACTTCGAAACCTTTAGTTGGTGGTTCTAACTATTTAGCTTGGGGCTTTTCTGTTGGGTTATGTTGTAAGGGTCAATGCGTCCATGATCACTTGACTAGACAACCTATAGATGTTGATGAGAAAGCTTGAGACCTTTTCCCACTTCAGTAATGGCAGACTCACCAGATGTCATGTCAATGATGCATGGTCTACCAATAGTTCGGTTGGTCCACATGTTCATGTTGTTAAGTAGTTAGTCATGTATAGTGTTCCACATCGGGAAGTAGATACCTATTATTATTTAATTGTTGTATATAAATAGGGCGTTGTACAATACTTTAATTAATTAATAATATTTTCTCCCGTGCATTCTCATATCGTATCAGAGCAACTAGTGAGAAATCCTCGCTGTGCAGTTAACAGCGAGTCCGGGACAGTCACCGTGCCTTTTTTTCGGTGACTTTCAGGCTGTTTTTTTACGAAATCCCTTCTCAGGTGGGTTTTTACGAAAAATAACACCGTAGCAGGTGCAGATTTCTCATGTGACCAAACCCAGAAAACCACACCGGCAGAACCACGTCCACGCGCTCTCATGCGCCTCCAAAGCTTCTGGCGCCGGCGGCGCGTCAGACCCACGCGCCGACGCGTGAATAGTGTTCCGACCATTTTTTGGAAAAGTTTCTTCAGGACAGCCTTATCGCCTAGTAATTTTGATCAGGTCCATACTTTTTCTTTTTATTTTGAGCACTTTGAGATTTCTCCGGCGACTACAATAATTTTTTCAGAGTGAACAATGAGTTTTCCGGCGAAAATAGTAATTCCTAGAAAATTTCTGTTTTTTCCGGCTGAATATTATAATGACATTCGTATAAGAAGCTTTTAACTCACAATCCATTGGATCCAATGCATTGAATCCAATTTAGATGGTTTCTTTACCGGATTATATTGAGTTCCTTCAGTACAATGCATTTAAACAAACATCTTGAGGGATAGTTTCCGTTGTTCAAACAGATAATAGTGTGACTTGTGTCTCCCAATCTTCAACCTCCGAGTCTTGGGTCATTGATTCAGGTGCATCTGATTATATTTCTGGTAACAGATCTCTTTTCACTACTATTTCATGTTCTCAATCTCTCCCAACAGTCACAATGGCCAACAGGTGTCAAACCATGGCAACTGGTATAGGTCAAACAAGTCCACTTTCGTCCTTACCTTTAGATTCAGTTTTTTATGTTCCCGATAGTCCTTTTAATCTCATAGCCGTTGGTCGCTTAGACAAATCACTTAAATGCTCTATTTTATTTCTTGATGACCTTGTTTTTATACAGGAATGCAGTACAGGGCGGATCATTGGTGTCAGGCGTGAATCAGATGGACTTTATTACCTTATCCTTGCAAAATCACATGGACTCACATCTTGTCTTCCTTCAACAACTTGTCCTGTTACCGATTCACCAGATTATTTACATAAACAGTTGGGCATCCCAGTTTGTCAAAACTTCAGAAAATGGTACCTGATTTATCTCACTTGTCCACTCTAGAGTGTGAGTCATATCAGCTCGGTAAGCATACCTCTCATTTCCCTCGGCGTCTTGATAATCAACCAGAGTCACCTTTTACTTTAGTCCATTCAGATGTTTGGGGTCCTAGTGGGGTCAGTTCTACCTTGGGATTCCCCTACTTTGACAGTTTCATTGATGATTATTCCAGGTGCACTTGGATATTTTTGATGAAAAATCGGTCTGAGTTGTTTTCTATTTTATAGACCTTCCACGCTGAAATTCAAAATCAATTTGGGGTTTCTATCCTCACATTTCGTAGTGATAATGCCCTAGAGTATTTGTCTTTCCCGTTTCAGTAGTTTATGAACTCTCATGGGATTATTCATCAAACATCTTGTCCGTACACATCTCAACAAAATGGGGTAGCTGAAAGAAAGAATAGACATCTTATTGAAACTGCTCGTACCCTACTCATACAATCTCATGTTTCGTTGCGTTTTTTGGGGTGGATGGAGTTCTTACATCTTGCTATCTTATTAATCGTATGCCATCTTCAGCTATCAAGAATCGAGTTCCATTCTTTGTCCTGTTTCCCCACGTACCTTTGTTCTCTCTACCACCCCGAGTCTTTGGAAGCACGTATTTTGTTCATAACCTTACTCTAGGAAAAGATAAGTTAACTCCTCATTCTCTTAAGTGCGTATTTCTTGGTTACTTAAGAACGCAAAAAGGGTATCGATGCTATTCTCCTGACCTCTAGTGGTATCTCATGTTCGCTGATGTTACCTTCTTTGAAACCCAATCATACTTCACAGGTCCAGGTAATCACTTATATATTTCTAAGGTTCTACCAGTTTTATCTTTTGGAGATTCAGTCACTATCTCCCATTCATCTTCCTTTACAACTCCAGCTCCACCACCTATAGCTCCAGTTCCACCACCTAGTCCAGTTCAACCTTCTATAGTTCCACCACTCTTGACTTATCGTCGTCGTCCATGTCCAGCATCAAGCCCAGGTGATTCATGCCCTGCATCAGATTCTGCACCTACTGCAGACTTATCTCCTCTTAGTCAACCAATCGCACTCCGCAAAGGTGTACGATCCACACTTAATCTAATCCCCATTATGTCGGTTTAAGTTATCATCGTCTGTCATCACCTCATTATGCTTTTATATCATCTTTGTCCATTGTTTCTATCCCTAAATCTACAGGTGATGCACTATCTCATCCAGGATGGCGACAGGCTATGATTGACGAGATGTCTGCTTTACATGCGAGTGGCACTTGGGAGCTTGTTCCTCTTCCTTCGGGTAAGTCTATTATTGGTTGTCGTTGGGTTTATGCAGTCAAAGTCGGCCCGGATGGCCAGGTTGATTGGCTTAAGGCTCGTTTTGTTGCAAAAAGATACACTCAGATTTTTGGGCTTGATTATAGTGACATTTTCTCTCCCGTGGCTAAAGTAGCATATGTTCGTCTCTTTTTGTCCATGGCTGCTATACGTCATTGGCCTCTTTATCAGTTAGACATTAAGAATGCTTTTCTCCACGGTGATCTTGAGGAAGAAGTTTATATGGAGCAGTGTTGTTAAAAGCGACCGCTTTCTCGCTTAAAGCGAGAAGCGATGCAAAGCGAGGCATCTGGCGCTGCTCTAATATGAAGCGTATCAGGTACACAATAGCGATCGTTTACCCTGAAAAAGCGAGAAGCAAGGAAGCGAACAAAGTGACAGAGGCGAGCATTTCTCTTTATAACTGGGCTGCCAATGTTAATTAATTAAAAAGGCTCTCTTTTTTTAACTTCAAGATCATCAAGTTTGGTCCCAGGTATGTGGTTTCTTCTTCTTTTTCTTTCACTGTTTCAGTGTCCAAATAGCAGTGAAATGTTGGCGAAATTTTTTTTCTCCTTCAGTTCTTCTTTTTCTCATTCTCTTCTTCATTTTCTTTCACTATTTCAGTGATAAATTGCAATGAAATGCTGCCCATTTTTCGTTTTAGTTATACTGCAATTTTTTGGCATACTTAGTGCCATTTTTTCATATCAGTTATTCTTAGTTGTCTATGCAGTATTTATTTTATTGTCATTCTCCTCTTCCTTTTCTTCTTCATTGTCTATGCAATATTTATTTTAATATTTTTTGTAAAATTCCGCTTCACTTAAAAAAAGCGAGCGCTTCGCTTCTCGCTTTAAGCGAAAAGGGGCTTGTCACATTTCCTCACTTCACGCTCTTCACAATACTGATATGGAGCAACCACCTGGTTTTGTTGCTCAGGGGGAGTCTAGTGGTCTTGTATGCCGATTACGCTGGTCACTATATGGTTTGAAACAGTCCCCTCGAGCTTGGTTTGGTAAGTTTAGCACAGTTATTCAGGAGTTCGGCATGACTCATAGTGAAGTTGATCATTTTGTATTTTATTGGCATTCTGCTCCTAATCTGTGTATTTATCTGGTAGTTTATGTTGATGATATTGTTATTACTGGCAATGATTAGGATGGTATTACTAATCTGAAGCAACATCTCTTTCAGCATTTCCAGACTAAGGATCTGGGCAGATTGAAGTATTTTCTAGGTATTGAGGCCGCTAGGTCTAGCTCCGGTATTGTTATTTTACAGCGAAGTATGCTTTAGACATTCTTGAGGAGACTGAAATGATGGGCTGCAGACCTGTTGACACTCCTATGGATTCGAATGCTAAGCTTCTGCCTTGACAGGGGAAGCCTCTTACAGATCTTACGAGATATAGGAGGTTGGTTGGCAAATTGAATTACCTCACAGTGACTAGACCTGACATTTCTTTTCCGGTGAGTGTTGTAAGTCAGTTTATGGATTCTCCCTGTAAGTCATTGGGATGCAATTGTTTGCATTCTTTGGGATATAAAGTCATTTCCAGGCAAATGATTACTGTTTGAGGATCGAGGCCATGAGCAAATTGTTGGGTACACAGATGCTGATTGGGCAAGATCACCTTCTGATAGACGTTGTACGTCTGGATATTGTGTTCTAGTAGGAGGTAATTTGGTCTCTTGGAAGAGCAAGAAACAGAGTATAGTTGCTCGATCTAGCGCTGAAGCCGAATATTAGGTCATGGCTATGACAACTTGTGAGCTAGTTTGGGTCAAGCAGTTGGTCAAGGAGTTGAAGTTCGGAGAAATCAGCAAGATGGAATTGGTGTGTGATAATCAAGCTGCTCTTCATATTGCGTCAAATCCGGTGTTCCATGAGAGGACTAAACATTGAGATCGACTGTCACTTTGTTAGAGAAAAGATACTTTCAGGAGATATTGTTACAAAGTTTGTAAAGTCGAATGATCAGATAGCAGATATTTTCACTAAGTGTTTACTAGTTCTCGTATTAGTTACATCTGTATCAAGCTCAGTACATATGATTTATATGCACCGACTTGAGGGGGAGTTAGTCATGTATAGTGTCCCACATCGGGATGTAGATACCTATTATTATGTAATCACTGTATATAAATAGGGCGTTGTACAACACTTTAATTAATTAATAATATTTTCTCCCGTACATTCTCACACATGTCTTAATGTATCAGGGCTTGTTGTAAATTAGTTAACATCAGTCACATGACTCACATACAAGCCTAAACCAATTGCAGTAGTACCAAGAGCTTAAGTTTGGAAAATGTTGATAACTATTTTTGTCACGACTCAAATCTCACCAAGTCGTGATGGTATCTAACTCAACCCTCTAGGTAAGCCTATCGACATATCTCACAGCTTGAACTGAAATCATCAAATAAATAATGGAATAAAAATTTTGAAAATCAATACAACTATCCCAAGGACTGACAATACAAGTCATGAGCGACTAAGAATAGGAGTACAAAACTAATATGTAGAAACTTACATTTGGAATATAGATAAACAGAAATACAAGTCCCAAAATACCAAGAACAAAATAGTAGCTTGCAATTGGAACGCTGGTACATCTTAAATGCTAGCCTTCGTCTTCCACAACAGCTTAGCTCCAAAATCTGCACGCAAGGTGCAAAAGTATAGTATGAGTACAATCGACCCTATGTACTCTGTAAGTATCAAGACTAACTTCAACGAAGTAGTGGTGTGGTTTAGTCAAAAGATACTCACTTTATATAGCCTGTGCAACTCATAAGCGTATACAATAATAGAGAAATATCCAAGAAATAGCTAAATAACACCGGATATCAGCAATAAGGTGCACGATTCAAGAAGAAGGTAATAAGCATGATTTTTAAGTAACCAGATCAAAGCATGTACAAATGCACCAAATCTACATATCAAGGAAATATACACTAAATAACTTAACTCAAGTACTTTTACATGATCGCAAAGGGACTATGCATGATAAAGATCCATTTTCTCAGAAATTTTTCAATAGCATTTATACGAATGATCCAACATGAGTTTACGTGTCAATGCATGATAAAGACTATATATACATCAAATCCGACACTCTCCAAGTGTTCAACAATCCGCTAACAAGTTCCATGCATATGAAAAATGCATGAATGTACATATGTCAATTTATGTATGAATTTTTCTACACAAGTGTAGGATTTCAATACATGCTGAAGACTCAATCCTTCCACATAACCAATACCAATACACACACTGTGCTCATAGGGCCCAAGGTACAATGGGTGATCACTTGGTTCCGGAGAGACAAATTCATATCCAAGCGCTGCATGGACAACTCATGTGCTGCATAGATAACTCACATGCCAATAATCATATCACTCGCACAGACAACTTATGTGCCTTAAATAACCAATTTGCACGGACAACTCATGTGTCATACTCAATATCAATACTAAAATAACTGCACGGCAAAAACCTCGTGCCATAATCGTCTCAACTACATGGAGAACTCACGTGCCATAATCTTAGTTCATATGAGAGAACCACATATAGAGATGTAGAAATAACTTTGCAGAAATGTATGCATGTGTACAAGAGATAATCTCTAGGCATGAAGTGTGCCTATGTGTATCGTATGACTACAGCCCCAACCTATAATCCATCCTCCAAATAATCATTATGTCCAACTAAGATCAAAAGCCTAAATATAATCTCTAACATGAATATGGAAACTCAAGTCGTCATACAACAGTTAAGGTATATCACAAGAATAACAAGTATGGATGCACGTTTATAATATAATGTGTGACCATGACGCATATCAAGTATATCAACAATCTCAAAAATAGTACATCGGGCTCAAATAAAATTTCATAAGTTAAAACATGATCTCTAGCATGAATGACTATACCCACGTAGTCGTACAATCAAATAGAGCATAAGTCAAGAAGAATACACATCCGATCCAGGCATAAAGAAGCCTAAACTCTACCTATAATATGGTATAACCTCGGTATCTGCATATACGCTCGTTATCTCGCATATATGTCACCCTAAAAACATATAGCACGTAGCAAATAATTCTATTTTTAGAAAAACATCCCTCAATCGAGGCTTAGCAAGATACTTACCTTATCCGGGCTAGTTTTCAACTCATATCGCATCTTTCCTTTGTTCTTGACCTCCAATTGCCCAAAACCTAACCAAATATCATTCAGGAAAGACAAATAATGCTAAAAAAAGCAATCCCTATTAATAAAGCTTCAATCAAAATCCCAAAAAGTTAACAAAAGTCAACGCATGTCCACATTGTCAAAACCCGAAACCAAGACCAAATTTCAATGACCCATAACCCCATGAGTCCAAATATGTGATTATTTTTCAAATCCGCGTCCAGATCGATGTTCAAAACCTTAAAATTCTCTTAAGTTGTAGAAAAAAAAAATCTCAAATTACACTTTGAAATTTTATGTTTTAGGTATAGAAATCCATGGAAAATCAAGATATATGATCAAAATCAAGTAGAAATTACTTACCGGATAAAATCCATATCCAAAAAATCGCATTTTCTCATTCTCCAAAACTCAAAATAGTGAAAAATGAGCAATTTTCGAAATTCTGGACATAAAATACCCCTGACAGTAATTCCTTCTTCGCGATCACGACTGCTATTCACACGATCGTGATGCATAAACTGATCCAGGCCAGATTTCCTTCTATGCGATTGCATATACTCCTCAAGCGATCCCGATGATCAGCCAGGTCCCCCTATTCGATTGCGGTCAAACCCTTGTGACCATGATGCACTTAACCTCCCCCGGCCCAGCTCCTCTACGCGAACGTGGACAAACCCATTCGACCGCGATGCTGTACTAGCCAACACTTTGCGATCGAGGTCGCGACCGCGATCGCGAAGGACAAAACTTTACCTGCCAAGTTCCTTCTACGAGATCATGGCACAAGCCTCGCGGTTATGATTCACTTCACTAACACTAGAAACCAGCAATTCCAAAATGGTTCAAAATGATCCGAAACCACCTCGAAATTCAGCCGAGCCCATCGGGACCCCGTCCAATCTCACTAACTAGTCTGTATACCTTCCACGAACTTGTCCAAAGTACTCAAAACACGAATAACAACATCAAAACCAAGAATCAAAGATCAATCCAATTTGTGAAATTCTCTTAAGTTTGTAAATTCCAACTTTCAACTAGAAACGTGAGAATCATTTCCAAGCCACCCAAGGCCCGAACCAAATATACGTACAAGTCCAAAATCATCATAGGAACCTATTGGAACCTTCAAATCACCAATCCGAGCTCGTTCGCTCAAAAGTCAAATTTTGGTTAACTCTTCCAACTTAAAGCTTTCAAATTAAGAATTACTCTTCCAAACCGCTCCGAAACTTCTCGGAAAACAAAACTAACCATACTCGCAAGTTATAATACATTATATGAAGCTACTCAAGGTCTCAAATCACAGAATGGAATGCTAGAACTCAAAACGATCGATCGGGTTATTACAATTTCTCATACCTTGGGGGGAGGTTGGTCATTCCTTGCGGTGAAGGATCATTACCTTAGTAACATGATTTTCAGGGGTGTAGTTTGTTTGGGGGAAGTAGGTTATCTTCATTGTTATTAGAAGCCTTATTGAAGGGAAATATACTCTATGCCGACTGGGAGTCATATTAAAACCAACTCACAAGGAAATTTACCCTATCTTGAGATTTATTTTGCAATTTGTGAATGATTCATGGCAGCTACCATTTGATCCTCGTTTTGGTTGTCTTTTATTTTGTTGAGACTTCTGATGTTGGAAAATGCTTTCCAAAAAGTAGATCTACCCTCTTAAACATGATATGTCTGAAGTGCGTTTGCTTGAGCCTTGAAAAAGAAAACAATTTCTGGCCCTAGGACACTATACAAAGATTCCTAGAAAAGATAGCAACAATTTTCTAGTCAAGGTTTAGAGCCAGTACATTCAGTTTAGACTTGGGTAAGAAAATATCAACTTTGGTGCAGCTATATCACAATATGATAGGTACGGCCCCCCATGGTAGACTCATTGGCATGGCGTGACCGCAGAAATGAGCATTCAATTTGAGGCTCTTGCGTTCCTTAGCATCCTTGCAAATTAACATTAGATGTTTCAATTATTGGCTAATACTGTTAGAAACTCAAAAGGCGATAAGAAGAAAGTCTGGAAACCGCTGTAATGAAAAAAAAAAAGAAAAGAAATTGTTTCTTTTCCTCTCTTCTTGTAGCAGCATTTTGGTCATGCTTGCACTTTTCCTTTTCATCTTTTGAAGTGCTTTAACTTCAACAACCTTGGATAAGGTTAATTATATGTTGCCATGAGGCACTGGTTAGGTCAACTACCATGAGCTAGTTTCCACTTGGTATACTTGTTATACTTCTCTTAGAACTGAATGAACATATCAAACTAGAGCGAGACATTCAATGTCAAGCAAACTGTATAGGAGATCAATTCTTCTAGATGCAACTGGTTGGTCATTTAGTCCATCTTTTAATCCTAAAAATTCTCAGGCAAGTAGTCCGTAAAATGGATTATCATCTATCAACTATGCAGATTCAGCTCTAACTTTAGGTATGATATAAAAGGATCTGTTGTTACTTGATATAATATTGCGCTTGCATGTATGTCCGTAAAAGTATGTGTGCTATTTTTAACCTATGTTTACAACACTGCAGATATTGCTCACAAGGAAATTAAAATAACCAATAATCTCCTTTCCGTTTATTTCCCTTCCTTAGTTGAATTGTTTTAAAATGTTCTTTTGTTCTTTTCTTTTCCAGCCATAATAACTAGCCATAGAGTAATTGGTTCTTTGTTGGTGCAGGGCATAAAGCTAGATCTTATCTGCTACTGCTCATAAATATGAGTCGAGTAATAGTAGAGACAAGTGGTGGCTTGATTTGTTATAGAATCTTATAGTGTGCAACGAGTGCAGAGATGAAACCCATTGATGCTAACTAGTTGGGAATATTCAGCTGAAGTGTGTGCTTTTAATGATTTGATCTTCTTGATCAGAAAAAAGGGCATAACAATATTTAATGCCCATTTAGTATGGTATTAAAGGCTCATTTATTTGCATCTTGAAGTGCTTACGATGTTCAAAATTCTTACTATCTGTTTTGCTACCTCCCACCAACTCATATGCTAGGAAATTTTGTCTGCCAAAATTTAGCAAATGAAAAGCAATTTTCTTCTAGTGTTTTTTTTTCTTTTTTGTTTTTGTTTTTGCTGTGATCTGAATTCAAGTCTCTTACGTTTCTTATTCTTAAGCTGCCGTAAGAAAGAAACAGAGAGTGGGGATGGGTGGGGATAGATAGTTAACTGATGATTGGTGTAATCAAATTTACAAAACATGTAATTACATGCTATAATAACATTCAAAAGTTGTTGTTTTTTAATTTAATTTTTTAATATATTTCATTAAATATAAATTTTCCCCTTAAACCTTCTATTTTGCTGCTCCTATTGTCATGAGAAATTTTTTATGAGGACTGACTTGTTACAACAATTTTGTATTTAACTTGTTTTTTCTACTTCTTAGTAGAGTATTTTTTTTATGTTTTTATAAATTTTATTTTATAAACAAGACATAATAAATTCTAGATTATATTTACATGAATTGGATAAAAATAAATTTACAGTTGGATCTTCTACTAATTAATTCAAATAAAATAAATTATGTTGTGAAAGACACCATTTATTCTTTTGCAACATTCGTTACACAACTAAAACTATATAGTTAACAAAACGATCTTACAGGGATGAGGAGTGTGCACATCATATGGAACACATTTTGTGATACAAAGAGATACTCATGCTGACTTTGCTAAATCTTACGAGCTCTCTAACAAAGACTAGTTCATACTAAGAGGCTCGAATCGAATCCTATGTTTAAGAATAGCATAGAGCATTTCTAAGAGAAGACCAAACATAAAGCTCCACCATTCAAGTGATATCTTCATGGAAGAATGCCACCAATCACTCAAAACCCTATAAGTCGAAGATTTCCTCGCAGAGAAATTGATAGTGATACAAGTTGCTATTTGCTCCTTCATTGATCGTTGTGGTTGGTGCTTTATTGTGCTTAATAGGAGTAATTCCATCTGTAGTAGCATGACATGGCTGTATGATTGTTCCTTCTACAAATTTGGCAAGGGATTTGTAATTGTCGTTCCATTTGATTGTTTGATTGTTAGCTCTCCTTTTCTGATTTTGGTTGCTTGGCTTGAAGCCAAATCCTCTGCCTCTTCCTTGGCTTCTTCCTCCATAGAAATTTCCTCTTCCTCTTCCTCCTCCAAAGGAGCCTTGGGTTCAGTTTGACTACTTGATTTGCACAATCCTTTTCTTCATCTTCTTCTCTCGTGTCAAAACCCTTAATGCATTAAAAATTGAATAAAAGTAAAGGATACGGAGGTTTACCCAATATTACCATTCTTAAAAATTTGTACTTGCTTCCGGAGCTTTAGCAAAACCTATAATTTTGCTATCTTCATCTAAAGATTTGTGTAACAACCACAACAACAACATTTTCAGTGTAATCTCACAAGTGGGGACTGGTGAGGGTAGTATGTACACCTTACCCCTACCTTGTGCAGGTAGAGAGGTTGTTTCCGATAGACTCTCGGCTCAAGACAAACATAAATACAACAGTTTAGAAAATGAAATACAACAATGAAGAAGTCAAGAAAAAAGAAGCAGTAACAACAACAAAATAATAATAGATACAAAGAAGAAGCAACATCAAGTAGTAGTAGACAATCTTAACATAAGGAAATACTAGAATAATACAAAAAATTATAGCAATGGGAAGGAACAATACTCGACTACCTTCTAACCTTCTTCCCTAATTGTTGACCTTCACACCCTCCTATCAAGAGTCATGTCCTTGGTAAGCTGAAGATGTGTCATGTACTGCCTAATTACCTTGCCAATACTTTTTTGGCCTACCTCTACCTCTCCTTGGATCCACCATTGGCAACCTCTCACACTTCCTCATTGGAGAATCTGTACATCTCCTATTCACATGCCTGAACAATCTCAACCTCGCTTCTTACATTTTATCCATCACCGGGCTAGCCCTACCTTGTCTCGAATATCTTCATTTCTGACCTTATCTTTCATAGTGTGCCTACACATCTATCTCAACATCCTCATTTTCGCTACTTTCATTTTCTGGATATGAAAGTTTTTGACTGGCCAATACTCTGCTTCGTACAATATAGTCGGACCACTATTTCTAGAACTTATCTTTAAGTCTTGGTGGCACATTCCTATCACACAAGACACCTGATGTAAGCCTCTACTTCATCCATCCCGCTCCAATATGATGTGTGAAATCATCGTCAATCTCCCCATTACCTTGGATTACTGACCCAAGGTAATTGAAACTTCCTCTCTTAGGGATGACTTGTGTATTTTTTATGTCAGCCTCATGAGTAATATCACTGAAGTTGCACTCCAAGTATTCTATTTTAGTCCTGATCAGCCTGAGCCCCTTAGACTCCAGTGTCCGTCTCCAAACCTCTAGTCTAGCATTAACTCTGCCTTGCAGTCTCGTCAATCAGTACTATGTCATCTACAGATAACCATGCACTATGACACCTCCCTTGAATATGTCGGTTTAATTCATCCATCATTAAGAAAAATGGGCTAAGGGCTGATCCCTAGTGCAACCCCATCACGACTGAGAAGTATCTCGAGTCTCATTCTATTGTCCTTACCCGAGTCTTAGCTCTATCATACATGTTTTTAATCGTCCTAGTGTATGCTACATGTACACTTTTAGCCTCCAAATATCTCCATAAAATCTCCCTTGGGACATTGTTATAAGTTTTTTTAGGTCAATGAACACCATATGCAAGTCCCTCTTCCTTTCCATATATTACTCTACTAATCGCCTTACAAGATGAATGACTTCTATAGTCGATCACCCCATCATTGAATCTGGACCGGTTCTAAAAAATTGATACACTCCCCTTTACCATAATCTCTACTATCCTCTCCCAAAATTTCATAGTGTGGATTAGCGGTTGATATTTGTTTTGTTATAATTTTGAATATCACCCTTGTTTTTGTACAATGAAGTCAATATTCGACTTTCATTCTTTAGGCATTTTAGTCGTCCTAAAATTGACATTATATAACCTATTAAGACACTCTAAGCCTGACTTGCCCCCGTCCTTCCAAAATTTCACAGGGATCTCGTCTGACCCCGTCTCTATTCCTCTACCTATCTTATGCATAACCCCAACACACCTACAATATCCAAAATCCCGACGACTCTCGAAGTACTCTAAATCCCCTAGCATATATTCCTATCCCCCTCTTCATTCAAGAGTTTATAGAGTCTGCCATATCTATCTAATGTGTGGCTTCTTCCACCAATACTTTACCTTTCTCGTTTCTTATGCAGTTCACGTGGTCCAAGTCACGAGCCTTTCTCTCTCTCTCGCCTTGGCTAGCCTATAAACTTCTTGTCTCCGCCTTTGTTCCCAAGTTCTTCATATCAGCATCAAAGTAATGCTGTCTTTGCTGCCGTAACCGCCAACTTTGCCTCTTTCTTTGCCGTCTTATACCTCTCCCTATTTGTTCTCTTCTTCTCCTCATCTTTGCTCTCTACTAGCTTCAAATACGCCTCCTTTTTGGCTTTCACTTTCCCTTGAACCTCTCTATTCCTCCACCAATCCCCTCTATGTCCCCTAATCCTCTCTGGTTGCTTTCCTAATGCAATTTACTGTCCTGTCCATATATTACTCACGTCCCCATTACCCCTCCAGGCCCCCACTTTCATAAACTTCACCCCTAACTCCTGAGATTAGTCCTAAGTGAAGGCCCCCCACTTGATCTTTGGTTGACCATACATAGCCCTCCTTTTCCTCTTCCTCTTAATCTCCAAGTCCATTACCAAGAGCCTATATTGGGTTGTGAGATTCTCACTCGGGATAAACTTGCAGTCCATGCATAAACCTCTATCACACTTCCTAAAGAGTAGGTAGTCAATTTGGGCCTTGGCAACCATACTCTAGAAGGTGACCAAGTGCTCTTCCTTCTTCGAGAAGCTCAAGTTAGCTATCACCAAATCAAAAGCTTTTGCCAGAGTATGTATAATTGTAAAACGCGGAAAACAAGATAAAAGGATAGAAGCAAGACGCTCAATGAACTATCAAGACAACAAGTAGGAACTAGTCTACTTACCTTCTTGATGAAGTCACGGAGTACCTATACTATACGAACAACCCTCAAGACAATGATGGTCTTGCAAACTGTTCGATCAAACTAAGGAACGAGTTCTTGGAACCACACCAAAAATTGGACAAGTTCAAAGCACACGAGTTTGGAGCAAAGCTGCTGCCGATTTTTGTATTGAATATCAAAGTTAGGTACTGAAAATAATGAAGTCTTTAAGCTTATATAGAATGATCCTTGTCCTAAATCAACTTGGAAACAAATAACTAACAAAAAGGCCACAACTTGGCTAAGTAAAGAGAATGGTCACGCAGGACCCCCAAGTAAGAGTCAATGTCTTCCATAGCAACACAATAATACAACATAAATACAAATGTACATCATCAAACGTCCAACATAAGATGTGTGAACGCTTGGCTCTTCTCCAAGGCTAACCAACGCCTTTTCTTGTCTTATCCGACATTGATGGCATAAACGTAGCTTGATCAGGTTGGCCTGCATTATTCTCCCCTTCTTGAGAAGATTTCGTCCTCGAAATCGAACCATCTTCTTTCAAAGCGGCACTACCTGCAACACAAGGAGTTAAGTTAGAAATGTTGAATGTCTTAGAAACACTATACTCACCAGGCAGGTCTATAACATAGGCGTTGTTATTGATCTTCTGCAATACTTGGAATGAACCATCTCCTCGTGGGGCAAACATGTCCACATATTCTTGCAAAATGTCATCAACAACACTAGGCAAGGGGTGAACGTTAGTAGAAACTTCATCATTAGAACTCAAGTAAACACCCTTATGAACTAGGCAAATTAACAGTTTAGAACTATCATTACCTCGTAAATACTCACCTGGTTGCATCATAGCACAAACATTACCTGGTAGGGTTAATGTACTGGCATGGTCCACGGCTTCGATTTCAGCTTTCACTATCTCTTCGTCACTCTCTACCTCACAAACAGTACCATCATGTTCAGGTCTTAAGGTGGAACCATCATTAGTTCCTTCCCCAGCATTCTTCTGAGTACTAACGGTTCTTTCAAGGTTCTCCATTCGGGTACTAAGTGCCCTTACTTCAGTCCAAAGCTCGGCTAAAGTAATGTCGGTCACGACCTTGTCTCCGTCGGTAGTCATGTACCTGCAAAAGAACAAGACTAGAGAATACGTTAAGATTAGTAAAATACCTCCTTCACTTTTGAATGACTCTCGGGTTCACTCAATATTTTCGGGTAGGATTTCACACTTGTCCTCAAAATGGCTTCCTCTAATTGATTAAGTTCCTCAACGACCTTTCAAGTTCACAAGTTCAACAATTCTCTTCGGGGTGAGTGAATTTATGTGACTCGATAAACGGACAGCTTTTTAAGTGAGCACAAGAAGCAAAGAATTATCTACGAAAGTGAAAATTCTGAGTTTCAGCACGAGATCCTACAAGCTCAAAAATTAGTAATTACTTAAGTAGGAAATTACGTAAGAATTACTACTTAGAAATAATATAATAAAAGAAGTAAGGAAATTTAGGAAGTAAGGAAATTTTAGAGGCTTTCCTATTCTAGTTTGGAGAAAACCAATTCTCTTTCCTCCCCTTCTATGGAAAATTCGGCCCCCCTCCTTGTCCAACTAGAATTTAACTCCTTGAAACTTCTCCCTTTTGGATTGAGAGTTGTTTCCTTCTTGGACTAGAATTAGGGTTTCTTGTTACTCCTCCTTCTCCAAATTCTCGCCCCTCTTTCACCTTTAACAAATCTTTCAAGAACACTTTCAAGAACAACAAGTTAATGTTCAAGAACTTCAAGATTTTCAAGATTAAACGTGTTCTTTCAAGATTCCAACTAGGTTTTTCAAGATTTCAAGAATAACGGTTTTAAACGATTAAGAACTTCAAGATTTGGTTCAAGAACGTTTCTTTAACAATCAACTTCAAGATTTCAATTCCTAGATGATTCAACAACTTCAATCAACACTAGGTTTCGTTTTTTTTTCTTCTTTTTTATTTTATTTTATCAAAAACGAAATTAAAGAAAGAACCTAAAACTAAGGCACGAAGAACAGGATTGGGATTGTAAGAACGAACCCTTTTCAAGCTCTGATACCAACTGATGCAATAAGGAATTCGAAAACAAGAAAATAAGGATAAAAGCAAGACGCTCAATGAACTATCAAGACAATAAGTAGGAACTAGTCTACTTACCTTCTTGATGAAGTTACGGAGTACCTATACTATACGAACAACCGTCAAGACAACGATGGCCATGCAAACTGTTCGATCAAACAAAGGAACGAGTTCAATTTGGAATCACACCAAAAATTGGATAAGTTCAAAGAACACGAGTTTGGAGCAAAGTTGCTGCCGATTTTTGTATTGAATATCAAAGTTAAGTACTGAAAATAATGAAGTCTTTAGGCTTATATAGAATGAGCCTTGTCCTAAATCAATTAGGAAACAAATAACTAACAAAAAGGCCACAACTTGGGTAAGTAAAGAGAATGGTCACGCAGGACCCCAAAGTAAGAGTCAATGTCTTCCATAGCAACACAATAATACAACATAAACACAAATGTACATCATCAACAAATATTTCGTCCAACACAAGATGTGTGAACGCTTGGCTCTTCTCCAAGGCTAACCAACGCCTTTTCTTGTCTTATTCGACATTGATGGCATGAATGTAGCTTGATCAGGTTGGCCTGCATCAGTAAGGCTGTCACAAATTCCTTTAAATTTTTTTGTGTTAGGGGAGTGTTTAATTTGGTAGAATATCAAATTATTAATGCGAATTGAAAATTTTGATATATCACTATTCGATACGATCTTTGGTTTAAGTTCTTAAAATTTTTGGTATTTAGTACGGTATTTGACATTTAAAAAGAAGTATCAAAATATCAAATATTGTACTTACATACATAATACATGTATATTAGATTATAACATAAATATGAAAGGTATTCAGTTTTATTGCCTTTACCCTTAGGAGTCGTTTGGTACGCGGACTAAATTATCCTGGGATTATAATCTTGGAATTATAATCCCAGAACTAATTTATACCACATGAGATATGGGATAAAATCATTTGATGGGATAAAGTGGAATAAGATAGGATATCCCAGATTAAGTTTGGGATTAAATTTATATTATGTTTGGTTGGAGGTATAAATTTATCTTAGGATAAATTATACCTCCAACCAAATAAGGTATAAAGCTAATCTCACATCTTATCCCATATTATCCCTAGTACCAAACGACCCCTTAGGCTTAGACGAATGGTTTACGTAAATAGCTCTATTTTGAACCTTGCTGAAGTGACTTTCCTAACTCCTTTATTTTGCAATGTACTGCGATGGCATAGGAGATGCTTGTCGGTTTAGTACAAATATTGGTATAATTTTGGTCTTTTAACCATATAGGCATGCAAAATGTAATTCAAAGGAAAAATTTGGACTATATTTTAAATATATTAGTCTAAATAAATATTTTGGGCTAATATAATTGGATTAATTATATAAGTCCAATTTAATTGGGCTACAAATAATGAGTCCACTTCGTTAGGCCCAATATATCTTATTCCTAGAGGCCCAGTTTAGTGCCACACGTGAAATGACGTGGCGCGCCAAGTCAAACGGAAGAGCCAATAAGATAATGCCACATGTCAAAATGACAAGCCATGCCAAGTAACATTAAAAGGCCAATGAAATTGCGCCATGTGTGCAAGTGAATTATTCTGGTCAATCAAATGCGAACTTGGCACACTTCAATTTGATTGGTTGGAAAGAGTTTGTTCTTATCATAACTCTTCCCTCCCATAACTATAAATAGGGGTCTTCATAACTAAGAAAAGACACCAGAAGTTATAACAAGAAGCAAGAAAGAGCTCGTGGATCAGATGCTGCAAATTCCTCCACAAGTTTCAAGCTTCAAGCAATCAAGTTCAAGCTCAAGCACAAGCAATCAAGTTCAAGCTCAAGAATGAAGAACAAATCAAGTTCAAGCTCAAGAACGAAGAACAAATCAAGTTCAAGTTCAAGCAATCAAGCTCAAGCTCAAGAACGAAGAACAAATCAAGATTCAAGGAGTATGAGTTCAAATAAAAGTTCGTGCTAGTTGAATACAAGATCATCGTTCGTGGCAACAACTACACATTCAAAATCAAAGGATTCATAGAGATTGTATACTCAAATTACTCGAAATCAAATACTACGATTGTTGCAATATTTTTTTGGTCTTGATTTTATTTTCTCGACATAATTTTATTGTCTACAAATTCTGGCACACCTAGTGGGACAATCTCTACCTCTCATCTCAACTTTTCAATCACCAAAGTTTAAGAACATCGAAATGGCTTCATAGAAAATTAACTCCAGATCAACTTCTAGTGAGGCTGCTAATTCCAAGTTCTATGCTGATGTGGAAAGCATCCTCGATGTTACCTTTGAAAATTTTGGGCCAGTTACAAGGAGCAAAGCAAACTCTTTAGGACAAAAACACTCCAAGTGTCATCCACGTCAACCCCTATTTTCGGATCTTCATCTTCAAAAGGAGCAAGATCCTCTACAAGCACGACCCAAAAAGGAAACAATGTCGCCAAAAGGATCGAAAAGGTTCTTGCCAAGCTTAGTTATCTAAGTCTGAGAAACCTTTCACGCAAGCTTATGATGATGACTTGAGCACTGGATCTACTTTAGTCTCCATTAATGCAACCTCCAAGCTCTATCCTAATGATGATCTATTTCATTCTTTATCCTCTATGGACATCATGCAAACAATGGTTATTGAAGTTCCTACCATAGAAGAACAACTCGCAAATTTGACAAAAGCAGTTGAAGCCTTGTCAAAGCGCGTGCAAGATCAAGATGCTAAACTTTCCAATTTAATAAATAAGTTGGATAGCACTGTAGAAGGAGAATCCATACAAGCACCTTTAAATCTTCAAAGGTTACAAGAGAAATGAGACTCCTCCGAAAAGCAAGCGACGACAACTAATGAGATTGAAGTCTGCGCTGAAGGTTTAAGTCCCGTTGAGAAATTGAAGGACTTCATCATGGAGGCTATCAAAGATAAACCTAAGTCATCGTCCAAATTATCTCTCACATATGCGAAGCCGTATATGCAAAGATATGCAAAGATTTTATAACTTAAAGATGCATGTTGACTATCAACCTCCTAAGTTGCAATAATTTGACGGCAAGGGAAATCCGAAACAACATGTAGCGTACTTTGTTGAAACTTGCAACAATGCTAGAACATACGGTGATCATCTTGTCAAATAGTTTGTTCGATCTCTCAAAGGTAATGCATTCGATTGGTATACAGATCTCGAACCTGGATCCATCGATAGTTGGGAGTAGTTAGAGCATGAGTTTCTCAATCGTTTCTATAGCACAAGATGCATCGTAAGCGTGATCGAACTTACAAATGCTCATCAATGAAATGATGAGCTAGTTATTGACTCCATCAACCGCTGGAGGAGCTTAAGCCTCAACTGCAAAGATCGCCTTAGTGAAACTTCTGGCATTGAAATATGAATTCAAGGCATGCATTAGAGTCTTTGCTATATCTTACAAGGCATAAAGCCCAAAACATTTGAAGAACTAGCAACTCGTGCACATGATATGGAATTGAGTATGGCTACAAGTGGAGATTAAAGGTTTTCTGGCTTTGAGCCTCGTGATGAAATAGAAGCAGAGGATGCTGAGAATGGGGGCATGTATTCATCCGAAGATGAAACTGAAGAGTCTATGCAAGTCATAGTGCTCCATGACGTATGAGCCTAAACTGCAAGTCGTAACGCTCCTTAACGCACGAGCCTAAACTGCAAGTTATAATGCTCCTCAACGCATGAGCATAAACTGCAAGTTATAATGCTCCTTAAAGCACGAGCCTAAACTGCAAGTTATAATGCTCCTCAATGCACGAGTTCAAACTGCAAGTTATAATACTTCTTGGCAAATGAGCATATATTGTATGTCACGAAGCTCCCCAATTTTGAACTAGATCATTAAAGCATAAAGCTCATTAAATTCGAGCAAAATTTTCAAGTTGTAAAGCTCTTCAAATTCGAGCAAGTGTTCAAGTCGCAAAGCTCCTTAAATACGAGCAAAGACTCAAGTCAAAAACTCTTCAAAGTCGAGCAACGACTTCAAATCGCAAAGTTTTTCAAATTCGAGCCAAACTTCAAGGCGTAAAACTCTTCAAATTCGAGCAAAATCTTCAAGTTGTAAAGCTCTTTAAAATCGAGCAAAGTGTTCAAGTTGCAAAACTCTTCAACTTTGAGCTAAATCTTCAAGTCACGAAGCTCTTTAAATTCGAGCAGAACTTCAAGTTGCAAAGTATTTCAAAATTGAGCATGTCTTCAAGTTTCGAAGCATTTCAAACTGTAAGCTAAATCTTTAAATTACAACGCTCCTGGATGCACGAGCCTAAATTGCATGTCATAAAGCTTTTCAAATTTGAGCAAACTCTTTAGGTTGCAAAGCTCCTCAAATTACGAGCTTAAATTGCAAATCGCTACGCTCCTTAACGCATGAGCCTAAACTGCATTTTCCTACACTCCTGGCCCGTATGAGTCTAAACTGTGTACGGTCCAAAAAAAAAGAAAAAAAAGTCCGCTAGACTGATAACCTCGAAAGAGGCGACCTAGTCAAAAGTTAGGACATAAAAAAAAAAAAAAACACCCATTCTGAACTACAGTATGACTTGATCCTCTTCACCGAGGTACGTAGGCAGCTTAGAGTTTCATTCTAAGTTCAGTCGCATAAGTTCAAAAGATACATATTGCCCTAATCGTTGTCCAAATGAAGTATGATGGAAGTAATTCATTCAACCAACACTTGAAAGTCGAGCTGAAATATCATTCTTCTATTGAATTTTGGATCTCAGGGGGAAAGCCTCCATAGCAAATTGGCATCTCCGATTGATGGATGTAGACTTTTAGTAGGAGGCCAAATCTTCAATTTGAAGTCCTCAAGTTCGCCGGTCTTCAAGTTGAATTGTATAAGCCCTTCAAATCTTCAAGTATGTCGCTCTTCAAGTTAAATTTTGCAAAGTCCACCATCCTTCAAGTTGAAGTCTGCAAGTCCGTCAGTCTTCAAGTCGAAGTATTCAATCCCTCCAAGTCTTCAAGTCTGTCGGAGGTCAATTTGAAGTCCTCAAGTTCGCCGGTCTTCAAGTTGAATTATATAAGCCCTCCAAATCTTCAAGTATGTCGTTCTTCAAGTTGAATTCTGCAAGTCCACCACCCTTCAAGTTGAAGTCTGAAAGTCCGCCACTCTTTAGGTTGAAGTATTCAATCCCTCCAAGTCTTCATGTCTGTTGGTCTTCAATTTGAAGTCCTCAAATTCGCCAATCTTCAAGTTGAATTATTTAAGCCCTACAAGTCTTAAAGCTGAAATCTTCAAGTTTACTAATTTTTCACGTTGAAGTAAAAGTCCACCGCTCTTCAAGTTGAAGCATCAAAGTCCACCAAATTTTCAAGCCCATCAAATCTTCAAATGTGTTGGTCTTCAAGTTAAAATCTTCAAAGTCCCCCAAGTCTTCAAGTTGAAGTTTTCTAATTTTTCCATCTTAAGGTGGACATGTTAGTCTCTTCGCACCTTAAGTTGGTTTCTTCGCGGGTTTGTATTTAAAAAGAACTATAATTCTTCAATCCTAAGGTGGACATTTAAGTCCCTTTGCACCTTAAGTTGACCTCTTCGTAGGTTTGTCCTTAAAGGAACTTTAATTTTTCAATCCTAAGGTGAACGTTTAAGTCCCTTTGCATTTTAAGTTCTCCTCTTCATGGATTTGATCCTTCTATATGTTGTCATGGATTTGATACTTCAATATGTTAATATGAATTTATCCGTCTATATAGTGATGGGGATTTGTCCGTCTATATGTTGATATGGATTTATCCGTCTATATGTTGATATCTCTTTATCCGTCTATATAGTGAGGTGGATTTGTCCGTCTATATAGTGATATGGATTTGTCCGTCTATATGATGATGGAGATTTGTCCGTCTATATGGTGATGGAGATTTGTCCGTCTATATGGTGATGGAGATTTGTCCGTATATATGGTGATGTGGATTTTTCCGTCTATATATTGATGTGGATTTATCCGTCTATATGTTCGTATGAATTTATCTTCTTATATGTAGCGAGGAATCTATCTTCTTATATGTTGTTGTGGATTTGATCATCTATATACCGTCAGAAATTTATCCTTTTGTGGGAAGTCATGAAATTCTGCCAGTCAACTTGGCACTCAACGAATTTTCTTTTCTTAGCCTAAAAAACAAAAAAAAGAAGACGCAGAAAAAGAAAAAAAGCATTACCTGTAAAAGAAACAGACGTGAAAAGGCTTGAGATGATGCGTCTTAGTGTTTATAATTAATGAGCAAGGTGCTATATATAGAAGCAGATGTTGGCTGTCCAAAACAGTTTATCACGATGTGGGAATTGCGACAATTAGTCTTCGAAAAGGATTTGGACTCGTTAAGGATAGAGGCGGCATAAGCTTTTCCTTTTTCGAGTATATGATCGAGTGAAAAGAGTAGATTCTTTTGATTCCTTTACGTGTCAGATTAACAGGGAATTTGTTCTTAATAAGGAGAGACAAGATGAATGATTCACAATTGACCAAACAATTGAAGTTTAATGTTCAATACCTTATCCTACTTGTGAAGGACTTTAAATGCAAGGAACTGATATTGACGTTAATAACAAAGGATCCATCCGATTTAGATTAATCTATTCATGAGTTACTTCATGGGCAATAATCAATAAATTGCCACATGCTCTGAGAACATTCAAATCAAAGAGAATTAGTGTCTCTCAAGCTACCACGTGGAGGAAGTGCATCCAAATAGTCTTTAAAGTTTATAAACCGGCAAGTCTGAAGTAGAGAGTATTTGTATGCATACAAAATTTAATTCAAAGGAAAAATTTGGTCTATATTTTAAATATATTAGTCCAAATAAATATTTTGGACTAATATAATTGGCTTAATTATATAAGTCCATTTTAATTGGACTAAAAATAATAAGCCCACTTTGTTAGGCCCAAGCTGTCTTCTTCCTAAAGGTCCAGTTTAGTACCACACGTAAATGACGTGGCACGCCAAGTCAAACAGAAGAGCCAATAAGATCATGCCACATGTCAAAATGACAAGCCATGCTAAGTAACATTAAAAGGCCAATGATATCGCGCCACGTGTGCAAGTGACATGTTTTGGCCAATCAAATGCAGCCTTGTCATACTTCAATTTGATTGGTCAGAAAGAGTTTGTTCTTATCATAACTCTTCCCTCCCATAACTATAAATAGGGGTCTTCATAACTCAGAAAAGACACCAGAAGTTATAACAAGAAGCAAGAAAGAGCTCGTGGATCAAACGCTGCAAATTCCTCCACAAGTTTCAAGCTTCAAGCTATCAAGTTCAAGCTCAAGCACAAGCACAAGCAATCAAGTTCAAACTCAAGAACGAAGAACAAATCAAGTTCTAAGTTCAAATTCAAGCAATCAAGCTCAAGTTCAAGAACGAAGAACAAATCAAGATTCAAGGAGTACAGGTTCAAATCAACGTTCGTGGCAACAATTACATATTCAAGATCAAGTTCAATGGCCCTTGAATTTATTTACTATTGGAAAGAAGAATCATAGGATTCATAAAGATTGTACACTCAAATTACTCGAAATCAAATACTACGATTGTTACAATATCTTTTCGATTTTTTATTTTTTCGACGCAATTTTATTATCTACGAACCAAATCAAGTTAAAATTATCTATAGTATGCACTGAGTGCAGTAGTGCATTTGTTTTCTTTTTTTGGTGAAAGGAAAGTATGACTTGGTCATAAGCTACAATTACATTTTAGTGATGCTTGATGTCTGATTTCTACCCAATTTGATTATGATCATAGCTCATACTATAATATTGAAGTGTCAACACAAATTTGAGAAATGGAGGATTGTGGTGATTTGTGTGCTTTGAAGTAATGTTCATAGTTCAAAGTATGCATTGAAATGTACTTTATAAAAAATATTTTGTTATTATATTTTTGGTTCTGTATTTTTAAATTTGTGAAGATTTTTTTATGGTTTTTTCGTTCTGCCATCCACTGGACCCTTAGAGATAAAAAGGAGTTTACAATTTTTTATACAAGCCGAACAAATTTCGAAATTACCAAATTGAATAAATAAAAATCGAAAAGAGAAAATCAAACCATAATAAATTTAATTAGATCTGGTGTTTATATTGATCCGTAGAGTTTGACTAAGGCCGTTGGTTCTTTACATTATGTAGTTTAAGAATGGTAAACTAAAGTGTGGATAAATAAAGAATATAAAGACTTAACGTAAAAACACATCCGACTCAAAAGGTACCAAAACTTACGATCTATCCGTAGGATTTAGCACCAAAACTCTACTAAATAAATGAACGAAAAGATATTCAAATTACAATACTTGCAATCTAAGACTTAACACTAAGCCTTTGCCCCAACAACCTTACGATTGTCACACACTTTCAAGTCCATCTGACTTGAAAATATGAAAGTTCGACAAGTTTAATAATTGTGCTTTTCAAAAAAATAATATTACAAACTAATAACCTACTACAGTTGAACTAGGACGAACTCAAGTTGTACGAATAGCTGCAAAGGACTAAGTGCTTTAGTCTTGTTCTGTACAGACTAAACACTTCAAGAAAACTTGCTTGAATTTACTTGTTTACTGGATGCACGAGCTTTCTGTGTATGTGAATGCCTTTCTTGCAAGGAATAGCTAAATAATATATACCAACCAATACACTTGTACCCAGGCAGTTAGGGTAATCAAATAATTCGGAGTCCTATATTAGGAAGGAATCCAATCTCGTAGAATCTCCTCTCCACTAAAAATGCACTGCCAATTGCACTTTAGATCTTATCATAATTATAAAGTATCTTCTTAATCATCTCAGTCAGTTAGAGAAGATATATCAAAGATATTCTTCTCCTAAAATAACTTGTACTGAAGCTTTTATCATAGTAAATTCTAGTGGCACAAAGGAGTCATTCACACTCAATCCAGAGTACCTAGTTATTAGCATACATCCATTACTAAGCTTTGTCAATCTTCAAAACACACAAATCTCAATAAATTCTCCTTTTTTATGATGATAAATATTATGCTCATGAACCAGGTTATTTAATAATTTTGGGTTATTTTATGTACATGCACACATAAGACACACACAAGTAAAGTTCAACTTTAGGCCACTCGAAAGGAACCTTTTAGAGTAATAATCACCCTTGTCATCTTCTTCCTTTTGGAATTATCACAAAAGTGCACAACTTGGAGACAAAGTAGATAGCCCAAGTAATGTAAAACTCTTGGCTGCTTGTCCTAGAATACAAGCAGAAGGAAAAACATGATCATCAAACGTCAACCTAATGATATTAACCATCTCGGAAGCATAGTGATTCAAGAAAAAATAGTTATTATAAGGTAGAAACAATTAAGCAGGAAAGGCCCAATCAAAATCTATATTTCAAATAAGATTGTTTTAATGACACTGCACCTTAACAACCAAGAATAAAGAAAAGAAGAGACAACTAGACCAAACACCTAAACCGAAATCGAAGGACAAGACAGGGTCATGAGGAACAAGTTCATGGCTAAGAGATGGACGGGGTGAATACCTTCAGCAAAGCAGCTATCTGCTGAGCATGAGCTTCTCTATCTGTAACGACCCGATCAGTCATTTTGAATTTTAAAATTTTTATTCAGCAGTTTGAGACCTTGAGTGACTTCATATAATGCATTATAAATTACGTGTATAGTTGGTTTCAATATTCGAGAAGTTTGGGATTAATTTGGAAGAGTGATTTTCAATTCGGAAGCATTAAGTTGGAAGAGTTGACTAAGGTTTGACTTTTAAGTAAGCAACCTTGGAATCAGAATTTGAAGGTTTCTATAGGTTGGTAAGGTAATTTCGAACTTGTACTCATGTTCTCATTGAGTGTCGGGTAGTTCGGGAGCGATTCAGCGCTTATTGTCGAAAGTTTGTATTTTGAAGGTTTTAGAATTTGCTAAGTTTGACTTGGAACAGACTTTGGTGTTATCGGATCCCGTTTGACATTCTGAGACTTCGTGCAGTTTCTTGTTGTCATATTGGACTTGTTTATGAAATTTGGTTCCATTCCGAGGTGTTTTAGAGTGATTCAGACACTTGCATTTCATACTAGTTAAGTTTAATAATTTGAGTTGACCACGGTCAAATATTGGACGTAACGAGCTCGAATTCAGATGTAAAAGTTCTCACAGGTTCGTATGATGATTTTAGACTTGTCTGCAAGTTTTGGTTAGATTCGGATGAGTTTCGGATGAGTTTCGGATGAATTTGGGTTATGTCACGCTCTTATTTGTGTCATTTATTTGGGCATAAATGGTACCACATTGAGCAAGTGAGATATAAATTGTGCTTTTATTAAACTATTAGTCATAATTTCGGACCCATAGCAAATGGAATCGTTGAATTCAGAGGTTGTATGAGAGAGTTATGCTCATTTCAGTGTCGGAAAAGATTGCTGGTCTCTGGTGCGAACATTTGTTCTTCGCGAATGCGGGAGGGTCCCGGCGAACACGAAGAAGGAATTTTGGTTGACCAGTCAACGTGAAAAATTTCTCTTCACAAAGGCGAAGGTGTCCCGCGAAGGCGATGAACAAAAATCACCTGGTCAGTATTTTAAATTGGCAGATTGTGCATTTTTAGTATTTTGAGCATATATTGAGTTTTAGAGCTCGGTTGGAGGTGTTTTTCACAGACTTTTTATCGTTTTTGAAAGGGGGTAAGTATATAACCTTAATTTTGATGTTTTCCCATGACTATTTTCGTTGATTATCATTTTCATTTGTATTTAGGTTGTAGAAATTAGGGTTTTGAGTCCCAAGGTTGAGAAATGGTAAATCCCTAATTTAAGAGTCAATTAATGGACGAAATTAGATGATTTTATGGATACAGACTATATAAGTTATGGATAATATTTATTTTCAAAAGAATTTTCGAAATTCGGTCGCGTGGGCACGAGGTGAATTTTGTTGACTTTTCTTGTAGGGGTTGAGAATTATTCCTAATTACTAAATTATGGATTTTTGAGTATGTATTGATTAGTTTGCATGTTCTTTGGCTAGTTTCATATCAGTTGGCATTGGTTTGAGGTGTTACAGGCGCGTTGGACCCGACTATCAGATTGTGGAGCAAGGTAAGACTCTTGCCTAATCTTGTAATAGGAAGCTTATCCCCATAAGTATTCTATTTGCTATATGCTATGTGTTATGGAAGCTACATACGTAGGAGGTGAAGAGTGTCCGTGTGTATGCTAGGTTTCTTTTACACGTCCGAGTAGACTTAGACTTATACCATGCTTTAACTGCACTACTTGAGTTAATATTGTATGTTTAAATGCTTTAATTCATGATTTAGCCAGAGAGTAGACTTGTGCAGTTTACCGATTTTTGCTATTCTAGAGACTTGGCACGCTACTTGCTTAGCCGCAAAAATAATACCTTCTCCTACGGATTTACTCCCGTGCTGTACTTATTTGTCCGAAAGTTTTATGATTTCTTAACTCATACTCGTGAATTGGGATCGGGCCATTTGCCTCGGTAGGATATATAACACAACTTTTACGGAATCGGGTCATTTGCCTCTGCAGAAATATGTAAAACTATTCTTATGGGATAGGGCTGATCGCCTCGGCACTACTTTTATAGGATCTGGCTGTTTGCCTTGGCAGGATTATGAGATACACTTATGGATCGAGTCGTTCGTCCCACGGTAGGATTATGAGATACACTTATGGATCGAGCCGTTCATCCCTCGTCAGTATTATGAGATACACTTATGGATTGGGTCGTACAACCTCGAAGGTATCATATAACACCACTCTTATGGGAATGAGTCGTTCCCCTTGGCAATATTATGAAATATTCTTATGGGTTCGGCCATTCGCCTTGGCAGAATCATGCATAATATTTCAATAGGGAGTCAGTGCATATGTGAGTATCCTGACTCAGATTTGACATTTGCACCTGATTTTGGTCATATATATTCTATTCGAGGTAGTATTTGGTATTTGATAATTCGTGTTTATTCTGCTGTTGAGAATCATGTTATATATATTTATCTATTTCGTTGCTACTTGCTATGCTTCATACCTGTCTACTTTTATTGTACTTTGATTATTAGACCATTAGTAAGTATCGATGTCATTCTCTCGCCACTACTTCTTTGAGGTTAGATTAGATACCTATGGGTACACGTTGATTTATGTACTTATACTATACTTTTGTATTAATTATGCAGGTACTGAGACAGGGACATTTGGTAGTCATACAGGCTCGTAAATAGCTGCTGAGGAGAATTTATGGTGAGCTGTTTTCTATATTATGATCTGCAGCATACAGAGTCCATTCCTATTCATTTACTATATTATGTCTTTTTCCTATTCCAGACAGTTGTTGTAGTAGTATTTTATATTCCAGTAGATGTTCATACACTTGTGACACCGAGTTTTGGAGTTTTAGACCATTGTTTGTGATAGTATTTTAGTTATGACATTCGATTTCATGTGTTGATCATGTTCAAACCTTGTAAATAATGTCAGTATCTTACTATGAAAATGGAAGGACTCCACTTATTTATTTCATTACTTGTTCCTAATGTGTTATGAACTATCGATAGACATGTTAATTTATTGTAGGCTTGCATAATGGCAATGTTGGACGGCATCATGGCCTATGGTGGAAATTGGGTCGTGACCCTGTCCTTTCTCAGCTCCTCTCTAAGCTCCTTAGTTTCCTTTCTCAAATCAATATTATCCTCCTTTAGCCTTTTGTTTTTCTCAAGTATCATTTCAAATTTCTTTGATACTTCAACAGGCCTGCTACTCTCAGGAAGTACTGTAGCAATACCACCTCCCTAGACTTCAGTTTTGTGCACCCAGACTACTTGAGGGTCAAAATGTCCAATACATCATTGTGATTGCCATACTTGAGATCAGGAAAGGCCATATTAAACTTGTCAAGAAAACCTGTCAGCAGAAATTTAAAAGGCAAGGCATGTTTAGCCTTGTTAGTGCCAGCAACCTTTACCATGTGCTTTATCGTCATTGTAGACAAGTTGATGAGCCTTCTAAAATGCAACAACTCCATTACTGTCATATCCAACAGTGTTGCCTCATGCTTTCTTTCTGGCCTAGGCAGTATGTACGTGTTAACAAACTAGAATAACAACCTGTGGTAAGGTCATATTCACGTTAAAAGCCTCCTATGGAGTATCAAGTTCGGAATCCTGAGAGAATTTCAAGCACACATCAATAGCAAGAGTCTCTCCATCATCAATAGCTGGCCACATACTTTTTACATAGTGATCAAACCCTTTGGCAGGAACATCCAGCAGCATCTTCAACTCATCATCATCAAGTATTTCGCACTTCTTACGCGATTTTTCATTGTGTAGGACTTGATTTTGTGCAAAGGAGTATTTTTGGAGCTAAAACGGATAATATGGAGCTACAGTTTGAATAGAAGCCCAAGAAAATTATCCGGGATCATACCCGAAGTTCGAGGAGCGACTACGCATACAAAAATTGAAAAACAAATGAGAAGTAGAGTGAAGTAGCCAGCATATCACAACACAATAGGGAAAATTGTCATTAGAGATTGCAAAACTTTACAGAATTGGAAGTTGACAGAAACAACCTACTACGATGCACATAGTATAGCCTGGGGCTAGGTGACATTGTGTTTTTGCTGTCAGACTTTGTACTTCATCTCATTAAGGGGATTTTGGTCCTAATTCGTGGATACACAGTATAAATACATCACAAACACAATTTTTCTAAGGATTTTTAACTTACAAAAGATTGAGAGAGCATTGGAGACTTCGAGATGTAAGATTTTATCAATCATTCATCAATTCAATACGAGTGTTTGGATTGTAATATTGGATTAATATTTTCTATTTCTCTTGGAGTTGAAGTTATTCGACGAATAAATCTGGACTCGGGAAATATTTTGATTAACTAGTGAATTCAAGAGAATCAATAGTATTTTAGAATGAACTAAGATCAAGAATTGGATCCTGAGATAGTAATCTTGCACTTGTTTCGTCAATTGCTCTTATTTATCCCATTGATAAATATGCTCAACTCTCAGTTTTCTTGCAATCAATATTACTTCTTTACAATTTTAATTTTTTACTCGTGGTTTATAACTACCTCAATCTTAAGAGTTATTCATCCTGAATAGTGTTAAGTCAATAATTATTCGAACATTATTTAAATCAATCCCTATGAACACGATATCTTCCTATGCTATATTTGACTAATAAGCATTTAATTTATACTCCTATTTTGCGCTCATCAAAATTTAACATCGTCATTGCCAGAGATTAGCCTATGTTATAAATGCCTTTATTGGAAAACAATATAAAAAGCGTGAAACCATTCAGAAACAACATTAATTATGCTATTTTGTTTTAACTTTTATTTCCAGTTATAGTATTATGTCAGTTTTTTAGTTCTATTAGGTTTCCTACATGGAAATGTTTCCCTATTTTATTTGTAAGCTCTATTTAACATAGCAGTAACACTAAAAATAAAGACACACAGAATTTTCTTATAAACCATAGAAGTGTGAGATTCTCTCTCAACTTAAGGTGGGAACTTCTTTTGATGAGCTCCACAGATTAGTCACCGTTGGTCATTCAAAGGAAAGAAATAAAAACAAGAAAAAGTTCTTATTATTAGAAGAGGATTGTTACGACCCAAATCTCAATATGTCGTGATGGCGTTTATCATAGTACTAGGCAAGCTGACAATCATAAAAATACTACGCATTTAAAAACGAAAGCATGATGTAATTAGTTTAATAGTGAAAACTCTCATAAATAACTGGTAAGACAACTGCGACTCAACTACAAAATCCCTCAAAATCTGGGTGTCACCGAGTATATGAGCTACTAAGTGTCAACACAGTCAAACCTTCTAATACAACTGTTTCGAAAGATAAAACAATGCTAAATAAACTGGAAAGAAGGAGAGTCGAGATCTGCGGACGCCATAGCAGCTACCTTAATAGTCTCCAAGCCGATACTGCTCCAAGTCTAGCAACCACCTGGTCCAGATGTACCTGGATCTGCACACGAAGTGCGGAGTGTAGTATGGGTACAACCGACCCAATGTACTCAATAAGTAACATGACTAACCTTGGGCTGAAAGCAGTGACGAGCTCATAAAGGTACAGTCCAAAACTATATAATAATAGTACATATATAACAGGGAAATGACAGTAATAACTCAATGAAATCCCATAATCAATTTGTACATGGTACAGAAATATAGACATGCTTTTAAGTTTAACAGTTTAAGCTCAACACTGATAAAATATGCCAAATATGACTACTGTGAGGAATGTTACATCTCTCTGTCTAAATGTCAAATGTGCATGTCACATGTAATGCATCCAATGATAAATTCATGTACTCACACCCTTAGAGTACTCAATCTCACTATCTCACACTTCCCACTCATCACTCTCAATCACTTAGCATACTCAATCACTCAGCACTGTACGGTACCTACGCTTACTGCTGGTATGTCAGACTCTGGGAGGGGTGGATCCTACCCAAGCGCTAAATATAAGCCAATATGGCCTACTGCGGCGTGCAACCCGATCCCATCACGAATCAATAAAACCTGCTGCAGTGTGCAACCCGATCCAATCATGAATCAATAAAACCTGCTGCGGTGTGGGAGCCCAACTACGAAGTCCATGGTGATACGCTCCCATTTCCACTCAAGAGGTCTCACGCCTCTGAAACAAACCGCCTGGTCTCTGATGCTCGTACTTCACTTGCTGGAAATTCAAGAACCAAGCTACAAACTCCACTATATCTTTCTTCATTCTCCTCCACCAATAGTGTTGCCTCAAGTCCTAATACATCTTCGCGACACTCGGATGAATGGAATATCGCGAATTGTGGGTTTCCTCAAGAATCAACTCACGTAACCCATTTGCATTGGGTACACAAATCCGACCCTGCATCCGTAACACCCCATCATCTCCAATAGAAACCTCCTTGGCATCATTGTGCTGAACCATGTCCTTAAGGAAAAGAAAATGGGGGTCGTCACACTGACCTCTCTAATGCGATCATATAAAGAAGACCGAGAAACCACGCAAGCTAGAACCCGACTAGGCTCCGAAACATCTAGCCTTACGAACTGATTTGCCAAGGCCTGAACTTCTGATGCAAACAGTCTTTCACCAACCAGAATATATGCAAGGCTACCCATACTCACCACCTTCCTACTCAAGCCATCGGCCACTACATTGGCCTTTCCAAGATGATACAAAATGATAATATCATAGTCTTTTAACAGCTCTAACCTTCTCCGCAGCCTCAAATTTAGATCCTTTAGCTTGAAAAGGTGTTGTAGAATCTGATGATCCGTAAATACCTCACAAGACATGCCATAGAGATAATGCCTCCAAATCTTCAATGCACGAACAATGGGTGCCAACTCCAAATCATGATTGGGTTAGTTCTTCTCATGAGGCTTCAACTGGCGTGAAGCATAAACAATCACTCTACCCTCCTGCAGCAAGACACACCCAATACCAATCCGAGAAGCATCACAATATACTGTATAAGAACCCGATGCTGAAGGCAAAACTAGAACTGGAGCTGTGGTCAAGTCAGTCTTGAACTTCTGAAATCTCTCCTCACACTCATCAGACCACCTAAATGGGGCACCCTTCTAGGTCAATCTGGTCAAAGGCAATGCAATAGACGAGAAACCCTCCATGAAGTGGTGATAATATCCGGCCAAGCCAAGAAAACTCCGAATCTCAGTAGTTGAAGACTGTCTGGGCCAAATTTGAACCACTTTAATCTTCTTTAGATCTACCTTGATCCCCTCATTGGACACCACGTTCCACAAGGACGGCACCGACTAAGCCAAAACTCACACTTGGAGAACTTAGCATAAAGCTTCTCCTCCCTCAACGTCTATAGTACAATCCTCAGATGCTGCGCATGCTCCTCCTGGCTACGTGAGTACAACAGGACATCATCAATAAATACTATGATAAATGAATCAAGAATATGGCTGGAATACACTGTTGATCAGATGCATGAATGTTGTTGGGGCATTGGTATGCCCAAAAGACATTACAAGGAACTCATAGTGACCATAGAGGGTCCTGAATGCCGTCTTCAGAATATCGGAGTTCCGAATCTCTAGATGGTGATACCTAGACCTCAAATCAATCTTAGAGAACACTTTAGCTCCCTGAAGCTGGTCAAATAAGTCACCAATGCGCGACAAAAGGATACTTGTTCTTAATTGTAACTTTATTCAACTGTCTATAGTCAATGCACATCCGCATAGTACCATCTTTCTTCTTCACAAATAGAGCCGGTGCACCCCAAGGCGACATACTAGGCCTAATGAACCCCTTACCAAGAAGCTCCTGAAGCTGCTCTTTCAATTCCTTCAACTCTGCTGGTGCCATACGATAAAGAGGGATAGAAATGGGTTGAGTGCTCGGCACCAAGTGATACCAAAATCAATGTCCCTGTTGGGTGGCATGCCCGGAAGGTCTGCAGGAAACATATCCGGAAAGTCTTGAACTATACAAAATCAATGGTTGGAGTATCAGCACCAACATCCCTCACAAAAGCCAAATATGACAAACACCCCTTCCCAACCATCCGTTGGGCCTTCAGATATAAAATGACCCCACAGGGAACATAGTCCAGAGAACCTCTCTACTCGATCCTGCGCAACCCGACATCGCTAATGTCACGGTCTTAGCGTGGCAATCCAGAATAGCATGACATGGGGACAACCATACTAAGAAATAAGAGATCAACTCTCGTCTCCAATCCCCCAATGGTCACCACACACAACCGATACACACGGTCCACAATAATGGAATCGCCAACTGGTGTAGATACATGAACAAGCGAAACTAAGGATTCAAGGGGCATATCCAAATAACGAGCAAAATACGATGATACATATGAATAAGTGGAACCAGGGTCAAATAATATAGAAACACCCCTGTGGCACGCTGAAACAATACCTGTGATCACTGCATCTGAAGAAATGACCTCTGGCCTGGCTGGGAAAGCATAGTGTCGAGCCTGACCGCCACTTGATCGGCCTCCCCCTCTAGGGCGACCTATAGTTGCCTAAGCCCTACCCCGAGCTGGTTGAACGGGTGGTGAAGTAACTGGTGTGAAATTCATAGCCTAACCCCTCCTCTGCTAAACTGGACCTCCCAAAAGACGGGGGCAATGCCTCTTCACACGACTAAACTCTCCACATTCATAGCAACCCCGCTCCAACAATGGCGGCTAGTACTGAATCGGACCCCGAGAACCAGAATAACTACTAGAAAGATCTGGTACAAATGAACCCCGAACTAATGGAGTACGAGATGAACTCTAAGCTGGGAGGGCACTAAGAGATGACTGGCCCTGACGAGCGCTGTGTGAACCATGGTTAGCTGATGCACCACGATGGACCAAACGAGCCATCTGAGAGCCTATAAGTGCGACCTCGGCTGTGATGGGACTGTCCTCCGGAAGAAACACCGCTAAAAACACCCGAACCATGAGGCCTCTTGGTATCCCTCTCCTCACGCACCTGACTACGAACCTGCTCTAGCCGCCTAGCAATATCAACCACCTCGTTAAACCTAGCACCTGAAGCAATCTCTCGAGTCATGAAGAAGCGCAGTCCATAGTTGAGGCCTTTAATGAACCTACTAATCCTCTCTCTCTCTCTCTCTCTGTGGGAACCAACTAGATCGCGTGACGAGCCAACTCTAAAAATCTCATCTCATACTGGGTCACTGACATACCCTTCTGGCGTACTTGCTCAAACTACCTATACAACTCCTCCCTGCGGGTCTGTGGAACAAACTTCTCTAAGAAGAGAACTGAGAACTCATGCCAAGCAGCACCGGCTGGCCTGCTCAACTCATAGGCCTCCCACTATCTGAAGGCTGCCCCTGACAACTGAAAAGTAGTAAATGAGACTCCACTAGTCTCCAGAATACCCACCATGCGAAGGATCCACTAGCACCTGTCTAAGAAGTCCTGAGCATCCTCTGACTCAGCCTCACTGAATACTGGAGGCCTGAGCCTCCCAAACCACTCTAGCCTCTTCTGCTACTCGTCACTCATAGATGAACCCACCTGGGCTTGAGCAAGGCTAGTGCATGCAATCAATATTTGGGCCAAAGCTTCCTGAAGGCCTGGAATCACAATGGGCACAACTGGTGCCTGAGCTAGTCCTACCGGCTCAACCACATTTGGTAGTTGCTCCTGAGCTGGAGCAACTGGTGGCTCCACAGGTACTGCTCTACCTGCTGTACGAGCTGCACCTCGGCCTCTACCATGGCCTCGGCCTCTACCACGGCCTCGGCCTCTCGCGGCCCTAGTTGGTGGTACTAGTGGCCATTCGCTCGATCTGGTAGCACTTGTCCTCATCATCTACGAGAGAATAGAATAATAGAAGTTTAATTTCCGCTGTCAACCAATCCGCACGACAAGAATACAAGAAAGTGAAGTTTCTTAATGGTTCGGTAGCCTCTTGAAGATAAGCACAGATGTCTCTGTATCGATCCACAAGACTCTACTAAACCTGCTCATGACTTGTGAGGCCTATGTAAAACATGCCGTGATGGCGCCTATTACAGTACTAGGCAAGCCAACAATCACAAAAATACTACGCATTTAAAAATTAAAGCATGATGTAATAAGTTTAACAGTGAAAAATTTCATAAATAACTAGTAAGACAACTGCGACTCAACTATAAAATCCCCCAAAATTTGGGTGTCACCGAGTACATGAGCTACTAAGTTCAACATAGTCAAAGCTTCTAATAAAACTGTGTGGAAAGATAGAACAGTGCTAAATAAACTGGAAAGAAGGAGAGTCGAGGTCTGCGGACGCCATAACAGCTACCTTAATAGTCTCCAAGCCGATACTGCTCCAAGTCTAGAAACCACAGGGTCTAGATGTACATGGATCTGCATACGAAGTGCAGAGTGTTATATGAGTACAATTGATCCAATGTACTCAATAAGTAACAGGACTAACCTTGGGCTGAAAGCAGTGACGAACTCAGAAAGGTATAGTCCAAAACCAGATAATAACAGTACATATATAACATGGAAATGACAGTAATAACTCAATGAAATCTCAAAATCAATTCGTACACAGTACAGAAATGTAGACATGCTTTCAAGTTTAACAGTTTAAGCTCAACACTGATAAAATATGCCAAGTATGACTGATATGAGGAATGTTACATCTCTATGTCTACGTATTAAATGTGCATGTCACATGTAATGCATCGCAGTGATAAACTCATGTATTCACACCCTCAGAGTACTCAATCTCACCGTCTCACACTTTCCACTCATCACTCTCAATCACTCAGCACACTCAATCACTCAGCATTGTACGGTACCTGCGCTCACTGCTGGTTTGTCAGACTCCGGAGGGGAGGATCTTTCCCAAGCGCTAAATATAAGCCAACATGGCCTGTGCTGCGGCGTGCAACCTGATCCTATCATGAATCAATAAACCTACTGTGGCGTGTAGCCCGATCCCATCATGAATCAATAAAACCTGCTGTGGCATGCAACTTGATCCCATAAATATCACTCACAATCTGGCCCTCCGGCCCCAACTCAGTAATCAATTTCTCCAGTCTCTCCGGCTCACAAATCTCATGCCAATTAGCCCAAACAATGATAACATGATGTAACAAATAATGATGTTAGAGATTGAGATATGATATGCAAATGTTGAATGTGACTGAGTATATATTTGCAATTTAAGCAAATAATTCAACAATAGAAATGACCTCAACGGGTCCCAACTAAATAAGCATATAGCCTAAACATGATTTCTAACATGGATCGCAGCTCAATTACTCTAACACGTAGGGATTACATAAATAGCAATACGGTTTGATACCTACATTGTACCAGAAAACCAACTGAGTCACAATTTTCACGGTACATGTCCACACGCCCGTCACCTAGTATGTGTGTCACCTCAACACCAACCACATAGCACGTATTTCAGGGATTCATACCCTCACTACCAAGTTTAGAAGTGTTACTTACCACAAACTGTGCAAATCACAGCTCCAACAAGCCCTTGCCTTGCGAATTGGCCTCTGAACGACTCGAATCTAGCCACAAACAACTTAATACAATCAATAATAGCTATGGGAATCGATTCCATACGATAAAGCTAAGTTCTTTAACCAAAGTCAAAAAGTCAATCCTGGGCCCAAATCTCAAAACCCGACAAAATTTATAAAATCCGAAAACCCATTCAATAACGAGTTCAACCATACCAAAATTATCCAATTCCGACCACAAATCGACCCTTAAACCCTCAATCTTACTCTCCAATACATGGTAAAAAAATCTTCAAATTCCAACTTAGATTCATGACAACTAGGTGAAATAATCAATGGGTATTCAAAATATGTGGACAAAAGTGATCAAAAATCACTTACCTCTTGAAATCTAGTGAAAATCCCTTCAAAAATCGCCTCAGTCCGAGCTCCCAAAGACCAAAAATGAAGAAAATACTCTAACCCTCCTTTACATCAATTCTGCCAACGAAACCGCACCTGCGACCAAAACTTTGCTTCTGCGGTCACACGTCCGCATTGCGGAAAACACTAGACACCCGACCAGCCGCTTCTGCGGACAAAAGCTCGCACCTGCGAGATCGCTCCTGCAGCTCCATGACTGCATCTGCGCATCTAGACCAAGCTCCCAATCTCCACACCTGCAGACTCCTCATTGCAGAAGCACTTTCGCTTCTATGGAAACTCACCCGCTTTTGTGAGCCTCCCCGCCTTCAATCCAGTTTGCATCTGTGGCCAAAGTGCTGCACTTGCGGTACTGCATTTGCGGCCACTACCAGGTGCAAACGCACCAGAGCTAAACATACCAGCACCTATACAAGTCCAAAATTCCATCTGATTTCCATCGGAATCACACCCGAGGCCCTGGGATCCCATCCAAACATACCAACCCATCCTAAAATATCATACAAACTTAGTCGAGGCTTTAAATCACATCACACAACATCAAAAACACAAATCACATCCCAATTCAAGCCTATTGAAACTCATGGATTTCCAACTCCTACAATCGATGCCGAAACCTATCAAACCAACTTCGATTAGCTTCAAAGTTTGCACACAAGTCATAAATGACACAACGGACCTATGCCAACTTTCGAAACTAAAATCCAAGCCCGGTAACATCAAAGTCAACTCTCGGTCAAACTTCTTAACTCTCCAAATATCAACTTTTTCAACTTTTGCCAATTCAAGCCAAAACAACCTATGGACCTCCAAATCGATATCCGGACACACTCCTAAATCCAAAATCACCATATGGAACTAATTGAACCATCAAAACTCCATTCCGGGGTCATTTACACATAATTCAATATCCGGTCAACTCTTTCAACTTAAGTATCGAACCTTGAGACTAAGTGTCCTAATTCATTCCGAAACATCCCTAGAACTAAACCAACCACCCTAGCAACAACAAACGGACATAGAACAAGCATTTAATGGGTGATCAAGGCTACAATACTCAAAATGACCGGCCGGGTCGTTACAAGGATTTTTTTATTAATCGCCTAATAACGCGATCCTTAACCCGTAAGTATAATAAATTAATACCAGAGCCAAAACTATGGGTGATATAACGAATTAAGATTTATTTTACAAGAAATTCAACAAGTGAATGAATTAGGAATAACTGCAATTGAATCATGAATGAAAGATCGGTAATGAGAAGTATCACAACAACTGGAGGAACTACTAAGTGGGTCCAATAGAAGCTGCAACGAGAAATGGATGATGGCTTAGCATGCAATAATGCTCTTGGAAATCAAAATACCAGAATAGAGAAGAGACCAGTATTACGAACGAAAGGCAAAATTGTGCCACGATATACCAAGCTAGATTTTCCCACCTTCGATGGTTTTAGCGACTCGTTGGTAATGGCTCCATCGCTGTGAAAAGTTTTTTTTAGTTTTTTTTTTTCTCAATTAACACACTGTGGAGATGGATAAAGTTAGTTTGTCACTTTTTCACATGTTGGGCGAGGCTCAAATCTAGTATTTTGAATTGAAAAAGGAAAAGCCAACACTCATGTGGGAAACATTTAGGACTATTGTACGCTTAGATTTGGGCCACCTCTATGTAGCAATCCATTGGCGGAGATGGTGAATCTTAAAAAAACAAGGACCGGGAAGAATATCAAACCAACTCTAGGGGCTGCTAGCACGTGCTTATTCCGTGCGGGCAAATCAATAGGTTGACCTATTTACAATTGGGATTAAAAAGATTCAACTCAAGTAGATGTAGAGATGTTAAATCCTCTGAATTTGGCTCAAGTGATGGATCTGGCATGCGCCTATGGGAAAAAGCAATAAGTTACTACCAGTCTCCATTAAAGTTATGGAACATCTATTGCTATGAATTACAGGACCAACAACATTGGATCACTGCAAACTCGAAGATTAACTCTGGCCAAGGAAATTTTACAACAGCAAATTTCATTACCAACAGTGTGAATTCTTCACTCATTAAGAGGTTGTCACAGGCCAAGACGACAGAAAGACAGGCAAAAGGTTTGTGCTATGATTGTGATGGATAGTATGAACTTGGACATCAATGTAAAAAATTATTTTGGCTAGAAATTAGTAAGGAAGAAACTATGATACAAGAAGCAATCGACGAGCCAGAAATATCCGAACACGCCATAACAGGGAAGAAAAATACTAAAATCATGGCTACAAGCTATAATGAAGGATCAAACATTATTGAGGTTGGTCAATTAAGGAAGTAAACATAACTTCATAAGTGAAATAGCAGCCCAACATCTAGGGCTGCAAATCCTACCCAATTAAAATTGTATGTCTTAGTGGCAAATGAAGAGAAGGTTCCTAGTTCCAGCATTTGTCAACAAGTTTAGTTTTCTGTTGCTGATAAAATTTTTGTGGCTGATTTTTATTTAATTTGTCACGACCCAAATCGAAGAGCCACGACTGGCACCTGGTGTCTAACTCAACCGAGTACCAATGTAACATATCCATCTTATTATACTATCATGGGTAAATGAGCCGGAAAGGCCGTCATGAAATAACTATAATTAAACATAAGAGAATACTCGACATAGGATGACTCAATATGGTATACAAACTTATACATGTGATGTACATGCCTATAAGACCGAAATGATCATTTGTACACTTAAAACATAGGCCGACAAGGCCATACATTCATCCATATACATGACATCTGTCTAAAAGCCTCTAAGAGTACATAACATCTTAAAGGCCAGGACAGGGCCCCGACATCCTAATCAATACATGTCCAAAGCATACTGACCAAATAGGCAACTTCGAAGCAAGTGGAGTGCACCAAAACCTTCCGCTGAGCTGATTGCTTACTAGGAGGACTGCCAACCTGTCTATCGAGACTTGCAGGGATGAAACGCCATGTCTCCAATCAAAAAGGACGTCAGTATAAATAAAGTACTGAGTATGTAAGGCATGAAAAGTAGTATATAAAAGACATGAAAGAAACCTGGAGTAAAGGACTCAACCTGTAAGTCTGAATAGCTCAGTGAATCATGAAACCTTTATAGTGTCATGTATATGCATATAAATATTATATCATGCATAGGTATATACATACATAACATCCTCAAGCCTTTGAGGGCATCCCATCATATCATATCGGCCTTAGTGGGTGAAATCATTAATGTATACCAATTGATTAGGTGGTGGTGCATATATAACGCCGTAACCTTTCTCCATGCACCATATACATATAATATACGCGTATATAATGCCATATGGTCATGGGTCAATGTACATAATAAATATATCCAATGTATAAGGAAGTAAGTCGATAAGATCTCTCGGAAAGTCATAAGATCAATATGCCTTTGGTTAATATCATGAAATAAACTTTATCACCTTACGTATTTTTTGAGACTCATGAACAGACGATATAATAATAGGACACATGGGGAATCAAGAACATAGGCACCCCTAGTACTTCTAGGAATAGAGTCATTTGTGAAAGTTCCGCGTTTGCTAGTTTTGTTTGGATCATATGGATCATGCCAAAAAGGAAGAAGGGATAGTCTTAACATACCTTATCACAGTTTGTCCAATGACCACGTTGAACTCGTCTCGTCGCACTTTAATCTACAACAACGATAATAATACTATTGTTAAGCGACGGATGATGCAATTACCGTACAACAAATGACAAGCTTGTTTTATATTAAAAAGGACAACATCTACTCTGTTTTCCATGCTTTCCCCAAGTTCATCAGAACAACAATAACACTTACAACCTTTAACTATATACCTTCAGCACCACAACAAACCCAACAGCCCAACAACACCAATCAATCTACACAACAACAAGTGCACAAATATCACCAACGAAACTACTATTTAACACGACAAGCAGCAAGCTTGGATTGGATCCAAACTCCAACTCTTTTTCCCATCTCCCCTGTACTTACAACACCATCAACAGGTCCGGAATATTAACATATATATATATTGATATGACATTCCAACCTTATATCCATCATAAAAGTAACATCAAACAACCCAACAAGATATAACAACGACATGGACAACTTCTAGGTATTGTGTGGTTGCTTCTTCTCCCATTTACAACATCATCAACATACTCAGCATATTAACAAGCATAACAACAATAAGAACATTATAACAAAGCTATTCCCTATGATTTCCAGCCATATGAAGTCATATACACAACTTCAAAATAGTCCAATAAGAGATAGCAACTTTTTATACAACTTCAAGTTCTATCTTGTAGTTCTTCATCCAAATAACTTAACTAACACATGGATAAACTTAAGCCCAAGAAATAGGGTGTTATACATACCTTAAATAATCAAAAAAAACTCGAACCAAGGCTTTCCTTAGCTTACGAGCAACCTTAAATACATCACAATACCATAGAGACTCTATTCTTCACTTAGAATAACTTTTGAGGCTAGGTTTAGGTAAAAGACAAGGACACCACAGCCTGTTTCTTGAATTTTTAGCTAATTAAACTTCCCCTAAGGATATACAGAACCCAGATACTGATTGGCGATAGATTCAGTGCAATATGCCTAATAACTATCACAAAAATCTTGGATAGAGAAATCAGAGGAACTATTGAGAAAAAACCCAACATCAGGTGTACTCTTCAGATACCTTAAAATGTACAAAGCAGCAGTCATATGGGGCACACGAGGGCACTTGAGAAACTGACTCAATGGTTGCACAGCAAAACATAAATTCGGCCAAGTATGATTGAGGAAATTCAACTTTCCAACCAAACTTCTATACACTACAAGAAAATGGGGCTTTAGTGAGGGGAAATCTGGTCGTTAAAAGTTCAATTCCGGTCGTTATAAGTTGATAACGACCGGAAAAAATCCGATCGTCACCGGTCGTTAAAAGTCCTGATGTTAAAAGTTAACAACCGGTTTACAATTCGGTCATTAAAGGATCTTTAGCGACGACATAATTTTCGGTCGTTAAACATGCTTTTTAACGATCGGATTTTTCCCTAACTAATTTGTTATTCGGCCGTTAAAAGTCTTTAATGACAACAATGTATTAAGTCAATTCGAGTGCTTTTAGCGACCGATATTCCCTTCATTAATTGTATAATTACTTTTAACAACCAAAATTCTCTTCGTTAATAGTCATTGATCTGTTTGAGAAACCTGTCGTTAAAGAGTTTTAATGAACACATTTTGCTTCGCTAATATGAAAATGTAATGAATATAATAAAAATTTAAATTACATGAATAGTAATAATTATTTATATGCGTTCATACACGCTCAAGAATATTGGAAAATAAATCAAATACTTGATACCTTGTTAATACAAAGAACTAAAGTATCTTACTAGAAACCAATCCAAATTGTAAGAAACCCATCTTACTAAAATAATGAAAAGTAAAAATAACACAAACCCAGCCAGGAGACAACTGGAAGCATAAAGTGAGATGAGTTAATCATCATTTTGACAGTATCTTTAAACCATCGCTAACGAACCAAAAATCTCTTATATTTCAACTTGCTCTACACTTTCTTCAAGGATAGGTTCTTCAGACTTTAAATTTTTGATCTGTTAAAATAACAAATTTATGCCAGTTTAGTAAAAAAGAATAAACAACTAAAGAAGAAAATGAACACGTTAAAGGGAAAATAACATATAACACCTTAAATTATCGGATGCACAGGTAGATAATCATATTCAGTAAGTTGACTAGCCAAAGAAGTGATAAGTTCAATTAAATTCTATCCAAGTACCAGACTAACTTATACCAAATTACTCAATCATTATTGGACCCAAAATATACTTTGTCACCTTTCCAAAATTCCCCCCGACACAAAACCAAAATAAACGTCATGAATCTCAACCAATGTTCCTGGATACTATTTGGCAATCTTCCACCAGCTTACCAAAAAATGAACTCGTACTTTTTACTATGACTACCTGCACTTGTATGTGTCACGATCCGAATTTTTCCACACTCGGGAGTCGTGAATAACGCCTACTAATGAAAACTAGGCAAGCCAATTAACCGAATTAGTTGCCTTATTTCCTTTTTAAATTCATTACAACTGAAAACCCACAACTAATAAACAGCATAACTTAACGGGCGGAATAATAAAAATTTCAGACTTTAAAATACTGCTAATAAAATTTTTCCTAATGAAACTACCCAAGATTTGGTGTCACTACATCACAGACTGTCTAAGAGTACTACAAATAAAGGTCTGAAAGAAGTAACAAAATACTGTCTCTGGGATTACATAAAAGAAACAGATAAAATAGATAGCGGGAGACGCCAAGGTCTGCGGACGCCTGCAGGACTACCTTGGGTCGCCTGATAATCAAGAAGCTGGGAGCTCCCTACGATCCAAAACCTGCGGTGCCGGGATCTGCACAAAAGAGTGCAGAGTGTAGTATCAACACAACCGGCCCCATGTGCTGGTAAGTACCTGGCCTAACCCCGGCGAGGTAGTGACGAGGCTAGGACCAGATTCCAGATAGACATGTACAGTTATATATATATATATATATATATATACACACACATATATATATACATCTATAACAGAAAGATAGAGGTAATTAAACAAATAAAGATGGGGAAGGGAAACATGCTTCAGGGTAACAGATAAAACAGACCATCAGAGAATCATAAGGAAACTATAATTTAACTTTTAACACGAATAAAGAGAAATACAGACAACTTTCACTTTCAGTACTATCTTGTTGCAGGCGTGCAACCCGATCCCATTTCTCATATCTTGTGGTAGGCGTACCACCCGCTCCCATTTCATTATATCTTGTTGCAGGCGTGCAACCCGATCCCATTTCATAACATTTTGTGGTAGGCGTACCACATGCTCCCATTTCATTATATCTTGTGGTAGGCGTACCACCCGCTCCCATTTTATCATATTTTGTGGTAGGCGTACCACCCGCTCCCATTTCATTATCTCTTGTGGTAGGCGTACCACCCGCTCCCATTTACATCACAACAATCACAAGAAATCCCGGCAAGGAAACAAAAGCAATATCAGCATAAGTACAAACTTTACAGGGATTTTCAAAAGACAAAACTGTCCACACTGTTAAGTGAGACTGCTAAGTCAGATTGCTGAAGAGAGTCTTCAACAGTCTGAATTACCATATCGACAATTCACATACAACTTATTGTATATACCAACCTAAACCTTTATATCAGTAGTTCATTCCCATGGAACTCTCATTGTTTCAAATTAAATGTGTTCGTAAACTTTATGAGATTTTCAAGGAAAAAGAAATAAAAATTTGAATTGTTAACAATATATCAATTGGCGCTTAAGGGCTGTGAGGTCAAAATTTGCAGTATTACATCCAAGTTTAATTTACTTCGGATTGAGTAATACCGACAAAATACCCTAGGAAACTTTGGCCGAAAAAAACATGTGATTCATGGGTAAAAACCCCCGGTAAATAGAAATGAGATTGAAATGTCATTTTTAAATAAAATAAGATCAGAAACACATTCAACTAAAGAAACATTCACAATCATGTTAGAAATACATAGCTTTGCAAGTGACATTCAATAATCAGTAGCAGTTCTAGAAACAGATACAAAATTTTCAAAAATAATAATATATATATATATATATATATATATATATATATATATATATT
>MCJB01038268.1:161930-180728 GCA_002018475.1 Nicotiana obtusifolia
ATATATATATATATATATATATATATATATATATATATATATTAAAAGGCTGCAACATAGAAGAATGAATCCGGCCATTTCTTTTGATTGAGCATATTTTATTCCATCAGCACTCTATCTGTTATACCATAGATTTGCACCCATGCAATAGAAGACTCAATTTAACATGAAATTCTACTTTTATACATAACCATTACCGCCACACGATGAAAGGCTCAGACTAAGAACACTCACGGTCATGCTCGACACCAACGTATAGATACTCGTCACCATGCCTATACGTCGTACTCAACAAGAAGCAATTAACATAAAGTACACAACTCCTAATTCTCAAGCTAAGGTTAGACCGGATACTTACCTTGAAAGAAAACGCAGTGACCTGATTGACTCGAATTGGAACCTTCCCTTCCGTCTAAACCTCGAACCCCAAAACCAAGGAAAACAAATATGTACTTTCTTCTCCTCACTACGAATTTTCTTCCTAGATTCTTTCTCACCTTTGTTCCTTTTTCTCTCAATTTTTCGTTTCCAATTTCGTTCTCCTCTTTCTTTCTTTCTTTTTTTTTTTTTTTTTTTTCTAAGTGCTGAACAATGATGAATTTAAAAGAGAACTATAGAGAGAGGGAATTGTAGGGTGTGTGCTGAGTGAACGTGAGAGGTTGAGGGTAAAAGACGTGAGTGTGTGGGAAGTGTAGGGAAGTTAGTTAAATCAGATAGGAGTAAATCTTTTGGTTTGTTTATTTTGTTACCTTTTTTTTTTTAATTTCTTTTCGTTAGTTTTTGTTTACGTTCTGAAAAATTATACAAGACTGCACATGCAAATCGAGGTGAGGTAAAAAGGAGGTTTTAAAGCTTCGGAACACTGAATTCAATCTAAAAACAGGTGATGACCCTTTGGGTCGTCACGGTATGTCTTTTAGACTTCCTCTCATATGCTTTTGATGTTATGGGCATATTAGTGGTCAGTAAACTTATTTGAATAAACTATAACAAGAGGTTAATTGTCGTTTGATTACAAAGATTACTAGCAGTAACATGCGAAGAGATAAAGAATTACAGTGGAGGTTGGGATAGGTAGTGATAATCGATTTCAAGGTGATTTGAGGCAATTGTTGGATGCAAAAAAGTTGGAGAAGATTGGTGATGAAAGAGGCTTGGAATCAACTGAAATTAATGGTAAAACTACACATACATCTGCTGCTACTAGGATTGCCATAGTCCCTGTTGAAGCAGCCGTAGGTACGGATTCTCAGGAGTTGACAGGTGAGGTGCAGGCTGCTAAAAACTCTAAGGTTGATCGAGGTGCTAATTCAACAGCTACAGGAGTTGGCCAAAGTACTAATGGTCAAGGACAAGGCTGTGAATTCAGCTTTCCAAACTAATACTAAGGTTGATGGGATTGGTGATCAAGCTAATACACTAACCAAACCAGTCAGGGTGCAGACTAATGTTCAGGAAGTTAGTGAGAAGCAGAGGAGAATTGGGGTGCTCGAAACTGGAAAGCAGGTGCCCAAGACTCAAGAGGCATCTATTGCAGTGCACATATAGGCAGTTGATGCTTTAAAATCTGGTGTTCAATGTGTGCAACAGTCTAAGGGAGGAGACTGGACAATGGTAAATTGAGCACACCTATCACCTAGCAAAAGAATGCACCAAGTCACAAAAATCAGAGCACTGCTGCACAAAACATTATCTGTTCTAATGCTTTTGATACACCAGGTATGAAGGAGAAGAAAGTTGGGATACGTGAACCTAATGTTATACCAGTCCAAAATATAGGAGCTGCTGATGCGCAAACTGGGCAACAACCAAAAGGGCGAGATTGGACAGTGGTAACTCGAAATCATACATCACCAAATAAAAACAAGGCATCAGGTTATAGAAACCAGCCTGTTGGAGCAATTTCTGCGGGTACTCGATGTGATGGTGTAAAGAACGTCAGCGGCTCTAATTCTTTTGAACAGTTGCATAATGAGAATGAACAAGTTGCAAAAGATATAGTGGGAAGAATATGCAGTAGGAGGATGATAACGCAATGTCAAGAACTGGGCAATCAAAACCTACAGGCAGTGATACAAAGCAGAAATTTTCAGAGAGTTAAGGAGTTCGACCAACTGTCTCAAAGGACATTGTTCCTGTTAAGGATGTCAAACCTGTGGCAGACCATGCAGCTACTGAAACCACGCGAACATTACATGTTTCCAATCCGGAAATAGCTAAAATTATAAAGAAAACACAACATACCATGATGTTGAACAACAATCCAATGACCAGGCCAATCATGGTCACTTTAAACACATCGGCACAAGAGATTCCTTCACAATTAATGGAGTCGGCTGGGAACAAGAAGGTGATTCGGGGCAGCAACTAATATCTACAGGGAATAACCAACAATTGGAGAAAGGAATGGCCTCAATATCTCAAGCAAATTCTACAAATAAGATGCCGGTTTCTAAAGAGCAATTAACTGTTACAAGTGAATTCTTGTGCAATCGTAAGACCCTATCAAGTAGAAGAGGATGAAGAAGATGAGATGAAAAATGACAAGTCGCACTGTATGTAATAGAAACTTCCACCAGCACATAAAATCAGACAAGTCACAACTGAAACATTCAATTTCTCAAGCAATATTTCTAAAAACTTGGAAATTGAGAATTTCTTGAAGGAAGAAAAGTTTAACCTCTGATGCCCCTCTAAAATGCAGTGAAGTTCTATAATTTCAACACAGATTTAGGATCATGGTATCTTTATTATATCAGAATAGCAGGGATGCCAAAAAGAATCTTGATGTGACTAGAAAGCTTCTGTAATAAAGCTTTTACAGATGACTTCAATGTTTCCTTGGACTTTACAATGACAACCCCATATAATATCCTCTGGGCTAAAAGACATGATTTCCCTATCAGATTAATAATCAAGCCATTCAAATCAGAGAATTATTTTCGAAAGGCAGTAGGTGTTGTTAGACAAATCCAGAATCAAAGAGACTTCTCTTTTCTCCAGTAAGTCCTTCAATCCAAAGATCAAGCAATTCTTTTTAAAGCCACATGCAAAATATGTAATTTCAGTCAGATATTATATTCTTTGATGGAACAGCTCGTCTTATTGACAATTGATTTGAGAATTTAGAAATATATGATATTGGTGAAGATTAGCGTGTTAAATTTAGGAGCAATTGGCTAATTGTTAGGTACCACAGAGTTCATATGTGAAGCTATTCACTGAAGAAAGAAAAATTATTAATCACTGGCTCTTCTTTTTCACATAGAACAATCTAAATAAATATCCTTCTAACAGCGTCTAATGGTGATACATCACAAATTAAAAAGATACAGGAAGAAACAGGCAAATACAAAAGCACAAATCGACAATTTAACTTGGGCATGCGGAAGAAACCAAAAGGACTAAGATTAGGTTACTATAAAGGTACGCTTTATAGAGTAAAATAGGATTTTCAATTTACTAACCCGTTATATTATTCAATTTATTGATCACTTGAGGATGGTGATGAATGCTAATCAAACACTATCTTTGCTAGCTGTGGGTATTTACTCCCTAACTCATCATATTTACTCTCTAGCCCTTCCAAACGTCCTTTCGGTGATTCATTTTCTTTTACAGTAGCATTCAGCTTTTTCAACAATGCAACTTTAGAGGAGTTACCACCTTTCAACTCCTTAACGGTTAACCCACCCCCAAATCCAACTACATGTCTCTTTCGTTGAGGTCCGGAGCACCATTCTACAACCTTAATGTTTGTAGGAGACGATCAGATTGCACCAATTCTTTGATTTTATCCTGTAAAATAAAAAATAATTTAATTAAAATAATACAACACAATATATAAATAATGTAACTTGAAATTTATCAATAAACATACATATTTCTCATTGGTTTTAGGTTCGACAAGCTTGTTGTTCTTCTTACGAGTCTCAAAAAAAAATAGTTGCTACATCTGGTGGATTACCATCTTTGCCTCCCTTCACATTGAAATAGAAAAGTCAAAGAAATAGTTGTAACAAAGATGAGGTTTCTTAATAGAATTATAAGATTTACTCACAAATTCATAAATGATCTCCCTAATTGGCTTACTACCCCTACGATGAGGCATACTCAACTTAGACCTATTGACCGAGTTTCTTGTACTTGCCTCCTAAATTAACAATGTACCGGCAAAATTCTGGTTAGCCACTTAATATAACACGATGTTAATAAAAAGCTATGAAATCATACCTTAAATTATTCAGTAAAAAAATGCTCCTTGACCAGCCATTCTTGTAACGACCCAATCGGTCTTTTTGCTTTCTAGATTCTCCTTCCCCCTAAATAAGACTTCCTATATGTGCTTTGGAAGGGTATGACTTGCGGGGATGGTTAGTTCGGGATTTGGAAGGGTGCGTGCTGAAATCGGAACACTTGGGGGTCGTTTCGTAGGCCGTATTAAGCAAAATAATCCCCGTATAAAAATTTAATCCGTTCAATACCATGTTTGGTTGGTCAATTCAATTTACTCCTACCTAATACATGGATTAGTTATACCTCATATGAGGGATTAACTAATACCAAGGAAAGGAAGGGATTACTAATCCCTGGATTAGCTATACATGGATAAGACTTAAAATTACTAAATCCAGACATATACATTGCATAATTAATTTTTAATACAATGAACCAAACACTTGATAAAAAATAATCCTAGCACTACAATCCCTGCATTACTAATCCCTGCATTACTAATCCCTGCATTACTTGTGTTCGTACCAAACGACCCCTTGGTTCCTTAAGGTTGGCAAAAAGGGCTAAGTTTGACTTGAGTCAACGTTTTGAGCAAACGACATCAGAAACGGGATTTGATGGTTCCAATAGGTTCATACGATGAATTTGGATTTGGGTGTATGTACGGATCGGGTTTTGGTTGACTCGGAAGCGTATCAGTGCTTAATATTTGAAGTTGGCACATCGAAGGTTTTAAAGTTCTTTAAATTTAGTTTGGAGTAGGTTGTTGTGTTATCGAGGTCAGTTTTGGATTTCGAGCCTGAAAATAGTTCCGTATGATGATTTAATACTTGCACGCAAAATTTGGTGTCATTCAGAGTAGTTTAAGTATGTTTCGGCGCGTTCGGAGTAAGTTGGAAGAACTTGAAATTCATAAGTTGATTCTATTGGTTTTGGCGTATGATTGTTAGTTTTAATGTTGTTTTTCATATTCTGAGGGTGCGAGTGAGTCCGTTTTATAATTTCAAACTTGTTGGTATGTTTGGGCGATCTCGGGTGCTATCCAGACGATGCACGGATCGAATTAGGACTCAAAAGGGCTGCTGGCGTACTAGGTCTGGTGTGCCCGCAGCTGCGAGCTTTTGGCCGCAGGTGTGAGCCCGCAGATGCTAGTTCATTGCCGCAGAAAGCGGCTTTGGGGCATTTGGGCCAGTGGCCGCAGAAGCGGAGAACCACGTGCAGAAGCGGCCTCACTTCTACGAGGAATATCCCGCAGGTGTAGTGAAGCTGCAGCTGCGCCTGGCCATCCACAGAAGCGGTAACCCGTCCGCAGAAGCGGCCATTGCTGGCCTGGGGAATTTCGGCAGAAGTGGACCTTTCTCCGTAGAAGCGGTGCCACCGCAGGTGCGAAAGTCCTGGAGGCAGTGAAGTTCATTAAAGTCGAGCGTTAAACCATTTTGACTCATTTTCTTTCATTTATTGGGCGATTTTGGAGCTCTTGGAGAGGGGTTTTCACCTAGCACTTGGAGGTAAGTAAATTCTATCTAATATAAGTTAAATACATAGATTAAGGGTAGATTTTAACATGTAAAATTGTGAAAATCATGTGTTTAGATGAAAAATCTAGGTTTTGAGAAAATGGGATTTAACCACTAAAATGGTTATGGAATAGAGTGAAAATTATATATTTAAGTTCGTGAGGTTATGGGTAACAACTTTCTTCAAAAATTTTCGAAATCCGGGCACATGAGGCGAATTTTAAGAATCTTCCAATTTGGGTTGAGTAATTATTCTAATAGTTAAATTATGAATTTTGGAACATGTATTGATTAATTTATATAATATTTGACTAGTTTTGGATTGTTCGGCACCGAGTTGAGGCTTTAGAGCGAAATTGTGACTGGAAAGTGAGCCTTGAGGCGAGGTAAGTCTCTTGTCTAACCTTGTAAGAGTGAACTCATCCCCTTAGGTGTATTTTTGTTGTGAATTGAATGTTTGGGGAGCTATGTACGCACTAGATGACGAGAGTCCATGCGTAGCTATATTCTATATGATGTCCGGGTAGTCTTAGGCTTACACCATGCCTTGTTTGCTCTATTATGTTAGTCATGCATATTAAATGTCTTAATTATAGCTGTGATTAAGGATTTTATGATTTAAAGTCTCTCGTTTAAATTTCTTATGTGTGGGGAAGAATGGAAGAATTTTATAATAACTTTGAGAAATCTATGTTCACTCGCGTCGCAAGTATTTCCGCGAGCGAGGTAAATTTTCTCTACTGTCGTGGGAGCCGACCGTTCGCCGCGGCAGGTTAATAGATGCATCTATAGTTCGTGTCGTTCGATCCTCGGCAGTGCACAATATATTTCTGGATCGGGCCGTACGACCTCGGCATAAATCGTGCCTGATAATACTCGGACCCTAATTTTACTTGATATTAATTTATGGCTTGAGCGGTTATAATTATTTAAATGATAGGAATTGACTCAAAAATTTGTTGATAGTGAAAGTATTATTATTCTTTGCTTATTACTGAGTTGTATCGATTGTTTTACATAATTCATGCTTATTTATGATTCTTGCATTTTATTGTTAGCCCATAGTAAGTGTCGAAGTCGACCCCTCCTTACTACTTTTTCGAGGTTAGACTTGATACTTACTGGGTACATGTTGTTTATGTACTCACGCTACACTTCTGCACTGACCGAGACTGAGCGGTGAGCTGCCTTCCAAGCCGTTCTGCAGCACACGAAGTCTTTCTTTTGTGTTTTGCTTTCTGTCTACTTCATTTCGGATAGTATTTTAGTATTTTATGTATTCTACTAGTAGCTCATACACTTCTGACACCAAGTCTTAGCACACACACTAGTAGACTCTATGATTTTGGGATTTTCACTATTGTTATGATTGCGCTTAGCTGCTTTCGTTCTATTTATTTAAATTTGCTGTTTCGTAACCGTTTTATTAATGAAAATCTAATTACTTGGGAACTTATTAAAAGAGAAATCACGTGTTTAGTTCACTGTTGGCTTGCCTAGCGATGGAGCTGGGCGCCATCCCGGCCTATAGGAGAATTGGGTTGTGACAATTCCCAATCACTCTTGTCTACCCCCTTTGGCACATCTTTTAGAGCATAACGAAATGGCTTAGACTTAATATTCTTGTGCCTTGATCCTCTCCAATTGTTCCATAACTTTCTCATATGTTTCAAGACATGATCTTGTTGATCATTTACGTCGTCACTGTCAAATTTGTCCTACAATATTTCATAAGTATCATTAAATATGAAACAACAACAACAACAACATACCGAGTGTAGTCCCACAAGTGGAGTCTGGGGAGGATAGAGTATACGCAGATCTTACCCCTCCCTTTAAAAAGGCAGAGAGGCTGTTTCCGAAAGACCCTCGGCAATGTGACAATTGACAATAAGAACTAATTATCAGTCCGAAGTTTATGTCAAACAGAAGTTGTGATCACATCGATTACAAAGATGGAATGATTATAAATGACTTGAAATTTGATGAATGCATTCTAGATTCCTGGACTACACAAAGCTTACCTTAAAGGAGTATTAATGTCTGGAGCTAACAGTACAATCTACAAAGAGCCACTTTCACAAGAGTGAACAAGAAGAAAGAACTGCTATCGTTAATCTCAATATAAGATCCCAAACTTGTTCATCACACGTTAACAGGACATGCAAAGAACTATTCAGAAAAGTCACATATATAAATTGATATTGATTTGGTGGTTCTCAAATCTTATACACTAGAATGAAACTCAAAAAGATGGGACAAAAGCAGCTTTTAACAGGCTTAAAAGCAGTGAATTTAAGAATAAGGAATCACCAAGAATATTACTGAAATAAAAAGCAAACAAGGTGCACAAAGATGGCTTAGTACAAAGGAACTATGAAACAAACTTTAATAATTTCATGTGATAGCAGATAAGAAAAAGCAAAAAAATTAGAGACATAACTGAAAAGGTGAACATAAAGTAGCAAGATCAAATATGTGATAACTAAATAAGCTGCTTTTCCATTTCATTTTAAATTTTTTAATTTTTTTGTCCTAACTTTATGAAATAGTTTATGATGAAAATGGATGGAATGAACATGACCTTGTTTTCACTTTCAGAGGCTTAAGCGGAGAAAAGATGTCGGATATTATAGACATAAGAGAAAGGGAAAAAGGAGAATGAAGAAAATGGGTCCACATTAAGATCAGAGGAATCAGGAAATGCAGAAACTTATCTTATAAACTAAAAAAATAAAAATTTAACTAGAGCACTGAGTATGACAGCATAAAGTACTGGAAATGGACAAAAATGGATGTATTTCTTCGGATGAGGAGAATGGACACCTATGTCTTAAATTTGACTGCTCGAACATTATCATGTATGTTATTATAGTTCTCTGAGTTAATGGGACATAAGCTTCATTTGCTCTTGCCTAGTATTAGCTTTACATATGTTGTATCTTCCTCAATGATTTTCATAATCAAATCATGATATGATGTTTTTCCCCCTCAAACTAAGTCATGCTCTGTGAATAAATTTGATATTTTCTTCCCCACCACAATAAGCAAGTCAATTAATTAATTAATCGACAAGCCTAGCTAAACAGTTGACAGAAAACAAGTTGGACAGCAAATGAGTTGCGCAATCATTTAATTGGATATCTCTGCATACTTCAATGATCTGATCAGTTTTTATGCTAGGATGTTAGAAGTAACTGGGTGAAAATTTTTTTCTTCCGCAATCGCCGCTTCCTAGATAATTGTCCTTTTTTGTTACCAGTAGTTGGACTATTTCCAAATCTTCTTTAACCTCTTTATCATTTTCCTTCTACTATTTAAAAGGCATATTAAAAACTAGTACTATTAGTTTATTGTTCTTTGATGGTACCGTTGGAATAAGTCCCTTGAAAGACAGATGAAAATAATGAACATTTAACTCATTTACGGACGTCTAAAAATCAACAGAGATAGAAAAAGAAGAAGAAACTGAGTTAACATATTATATTAACAAGTAGAAATGGAGAAGGCAAATGAAGAAAGTAATGCTTTAAATCTTTACAGTAACAGTTTCCCACGTGTGTTGTAACTTATAATCTTCGATGTCTTCCCATGAGTGTTCACACAGTGGACACATATCACGATCACAAACCAATATACCTAAGTGTCTCATAAATGAGGCATGATGCTGCCCAACAACCCTATTGTGGTAGAAAGTGATGCGCAATTTTTCTCCAACTTTGAGTCCTGCAACTTTTTTACACCCATTCGTTCCTCTTACTTTTTTTACCTTTTCAGATTCACATGGCCTTGCAAATTCCAATTTAACTCAATTATAAAAATGTATCTTGTATAATAACAATAAAAAAATCTTATAGCTTGAGATAATAAAATACTTATTTCACTTCTCTGAGTGCCCTGCATCTCTTCTTCTTCATGAGGAAAAAGAGTATCATTTTCAAATATTTGATCAAAACCAAGAGGCACAACATTTTCTCTAACTTTGAGTCCTGCAACATTTTTACACCTATTTGATCCTCTCAGTTTTTTACCTTTTCAGATTCACATGGCCCTGCAAATTTCAATTTAAATCAATTATAAAAATAGTTCTTATACAATAACAACAAAAAATATCTTATAGCTTGAGATAATAAAATAATTTCACTTCTCTGAGTGCCCTGCATCTATTCTTCTTCATGAGGAAAAAGAGTATCACTTTCAAATATTTGATCACAACCAGGAGGCGCAACATTTTCTCCAACTTTGAGTCCTGCAACATTTTTACACCTATTCGTTCCTCTCAGTTTTTATACCTTTTCAGCTTCACATGGCCCTCCAAATTCTAATTTAAGTCAATTATAAAAATAGTTCTTATACAATAACAATACAAAAGTCTTATAACTTGAGATAATAAAATACTTATTTCACTTCTCTGAATGTCTTGCATCTCTTCTTCTTCATGAGGAAAAACAGTATCACATTTTAATATTTGATCAAAACCAAGAGATGCAACATTTTCTCCAACTTTGAGTCCTGCAACATTTTTTACACCAATTCGTTCCTCTCAGTTTTTTAACTTTTTCAGATTCACAAAGCCCTGCAAATTCCACTTTAAGTCAATTATAAAAGTAATTCTTATACAATAACAACAACAAAATCTTATAACTTGAGATAATAAAGTACTTATTTCACTTCTCTGAGTGCCTGCATCTCTTCTTCTTCATGAGGAAAAAGGGTATCACATTCTAATATTTGATCAAAATCAGGAGGCACAACATTTTCTCTAACTTTGAGTCTTGCAACATTTTTACACCTATTCGTTCCTCTCAGTATTTTTACCTTTTCAGATTCACAAAGCCTTTCAAATTCCAATTTTTGTCAATCATAAAAATAGTTCTTATACAATAACAACAAAAAAATCTTATAGCTTGAGATAATATAATACTTATTTCACTTCTTTGAGTGCCCTGCATCTCTCCTTCTTCATGAGGAAAAAGAGTATCACCTTCAAATATTTGATCAAAACCAGGAGGTGCGAGACTATCAATATGAGTTACCTTATTCAGATTAGAAGCTTATACAATAAAAGCTTTACTTTTGCCAATCAAACCTCGTTGTTTAGCATTTACTCTTACAGAACCCAATACTCTGAAGCTCTGTCCTTGTCCCCTTGCTAAAGTACCAGGTGGAACGTACACATGCTTAAAAATCTTCGAACTTGATTCCATTTTAGATTTATGATATTTTGATGGATTCATGTCAACCTAACACAAAAGAATTGAGTAACATATGTCTATCATGTCAGTTTTATCATGTATGAACATATGAAGGTCTTTGAAAGAAGCTAGGAAGTTACATGACCATGGACAACAGTAACAAAGATAATTTACAGAAACAAAACGCATAGAAAACCTGGAGATAAACAAATATTTAGTAAGTCAGATTCATCATATAAGAACATATAATTAGTTAACAGAAAATCCACTAGTATAATTTTAGAAACCTTTTCTGAATTTGTAAATCAAATGGAATCCAGTACGAAACTTTCCTCATCACAAGTGAGTAACCTAATTAAATAAAGAAGTTGATAAATATCCAAACCTTCATCAGTTCTTTTCCTTTTCCATTGTGAAGAATGATCTTCTCTATATCATCAATATTTTCTTGTAAAACCTCAAAAGTATCATGAGGTTGAACTTTTCGTACAACATGCCAACCTTTATTGGAAAGATTGTCAACATAAAAAACTTGTGATGCTTGGTTGGCTAATACAAAAGGCTCAACTGTTTTCAAAAATCGCTGGCGGTTAACACTTACAAAGCCATATTCATCTATTTTAACTCCCTTTTCTTGATCATACACATCAAACCACGTACGTCGAAATAAAATTATTCTTCCTCCACCAATAAATTATAATTCTAGTATATTTGTTAGTTCTCCATAGTAATCAATGTTCTTATTCTCTTCATCTGTCTCTCCAACTACAACCACCCGCAGTTTTGAGTTCTCAAACCTTTATCGTAATCTTTTACGTGAAACCTGTATCCATTAATAAGGTAGCCGCGATGACTTGTCACGTATGTCGTGGGACCACGTGACAATGAGAGCAAATCTGCCATTTTTTATTATCATTGCATTTTTATAATCCTGCAACCTATCAAGATCAAGCACATAGTTTAGCAAATAATATTTACATACTTGATTTGAAAGATATTAATGTTAACTAGTATTCACCTTTTCTTTTAACCAACCAATAAATTGGCTATTAGAATTTTCTTGAGAGGTATCAACTGGAGTTAGTGAAAATTCTCTACAAATAATTAAAGCATAATAACATGTCATTTTAGTAAAAATAAAATAAAATAGACAAGGTACATAAAAGTAAATTATCGAAACAAGTCATTACTTACTCGAGAAATGGTTGAATTTCATCATAATTCTTCAAAATATAAAAATGTGCTTGCTCCAGTTCATTTGAATCAAGTTTGTGTGGTTTGCCACCTCTTAAAGCTCTTCCGGGTTGACAAAAAATTATTAAACCTCCATCAGATTCTATAATACCACCATCATAATTTCGTTCGAGGCAATTAAACTTTGTTTCCATTGAATATATACTTGAACATACGGTCATACATTCAGTTGCTAAATATCCCTCTGCAACAGAACTTTCTGCACAAGCCCTATTACGAAAAATGATTTCATAAAGTATATATATCGCTCCATTGGATACATCCATCGATATTGAGAAGGTCCAGCAATCTTAGCTTCATTAGCTAAATGAATTGGCAAGTGCTCCATGATATCAAAAAATGTAGGAGGGAAGACTTTTTCTAGCTTGCACTCAGTTATTGGGATTTGGGCATCTATCTACTATAATTCATCCACAATTAAACATTTCGATCCAAGCACGTTGAAAAACAAAGACAACTCAATAAGCGGTTCACATATAGATTTGCATAGCATACCCCCTAGAGCAAGTGAGAGTAAATGTTGTAGAAGAAGAACATGGCAATCATGACTTTTTAAACCTGAAATTTTGCGATCTTTATGGTTGACACACTGGGAAATATTTGATGAAAATCCATCTGGGACCTTTAAGTTCTTCAAGAAACTAAAAAACCTGTATTCTCTCCAGGAGATAATATGTAACATACTGTTGGCAACTCATATTTATCCCCAATTTTTATTGGATGCAATTCTTTCCTAATGTTCATTGATTGCACATCCAACCGAGTGTTTATGGTGTCTTTGGTTTTTCCTTTGATATTTAAGATTGTCCCCAAAATATTATCACATATATTTTTCTCAATGTGCATTAAATCTAAGTTATGCCACAATAAAAGAGTTTTCCAATATGGGAGATCAAAGAAAATACTCTTCTTATTCCAATTATCACCCCTATTCTCTTGTGATATTTTAATCTTCTTCTTTGGATCCTTTGTTAGTCGTAACCCATCTAAATCAGCCACTTGAGACAACTATTTTGGTGGTAATCTTTGCTCCTTAGTGCCATCAAATGATGCTTTATCATTCCTTCATTTGTGATTAAGAGGAAAAAAGCGTTTATGGCCCATATAGCACTATTTTTTAGAATTTTGTAACCTAATTGAGTGAGTTTCTTTATTGCAACATGGGCACGCTAGTTTTTTCTTTGTACTCCATCCAGACAAATTTGCATATGCGGGAAAGTCATTAATGGTCCATAATAAAGATGCATGTAACTTAAAGTTTTATTTAGTTGACACATCAAAGGTCTCCACTCCAGATTCCCACAATTCCTTTAATTCCTCTATCAAAGCCTGAAGATAAACATCAATAGCATTTCCAGGACTCTCAGGATCAGGAATATTCATCGACAAAATAAATTTTCTTCCTGCATAGCCAAGGTGGTAAATTATAAGGAATAAGTACCACAGGCCAAAGCTAAAGCATTGCTAGCAAGTCCAAGTTGAACATTACGAGGCCTGGATGCAAAAGATTGATGAAGTTCATCAAACGTTTTCCACGCTATTGAATTATCTGGTGCCTCATTATTCCATCATCAACTCTTTTGTCATGGTGCCATCTCATCAGAAAAGATATTTTCAAGGACATAAATATTCTTTGCAGTCTTGGCTTTAGAGGAAAATAACGTAAAATCTTGTATGGTATCTTTTTCCCACTTTTAATTTGGTTTCCCCATTACGTTTATCCTCCTTCCATCTAGATGCACCACAAACTTTGCAAGACTCAAGAGACTTATCATACTTCCAGTATAACATACTATCATTATTACATGCATCAATCTTCTTGTAAGAGAGCCCGAGGTGCCGAATTACCTTCTTTGCTTCGTAATATGAATCTGGAAAGTTTGATCCATCCGGCAATAAATCTTCCTTCAAGAGCTTCAACAGCATTGTAAATGACACATTACTCCAATTACCAATACTTTTGATATGAAGAAACTTTACCAAAGTAGAAAGTTTAGAAACTTTTGAATCTTGGTACAATGGTTGCTTAAAATCTTTTAAGATCCTAGAGAATCTTTTTGCTTTAATATTTGGTTCCTCCTCAAACAGCCCATCACCATCATTGTTCATATTGTCTCCTTCAGAAGTGGGATGTAAATCTCTTAAAATTTCATGTATTTCATCCTCACCATCACCCTTTTCAATGATATTATCATCTACAAATTCATAATCTGAAGAGGACTCACCTAATCTCTCCCCATGGTGATACCAAAGGATATAAATTTGGACTATTCCTTGTACTATTAAATGCGACCTAACCAGCTCACGTGTTTCTGAAATTGCATTACAACAGTTGACGCATGGACAACGTATTTCGCGTGTTTCTACAAATCTTTTAAAAGCATAATCCAGAAAGTTCTCGACCCCAAGTATGTAAGCGTTATCAAGTCGATCATGAATAAGTTTCATCAACTGCTTATCAGGTGCCATAATCTGGTGCATACAAAAAATTAATATACATATATAGTTAACCAAAAAATATTAGTATAGCAATGAACAAGAATTGAACATAAGCAAATAAAAATATATTAGTCACCTTTACTAAGGAATATTAGTCAATCTACTTTCGAAGATTATTTTTATAATCCATTTGAACAATTTCTCACATCCACCATTTCACCGGCTTATAGCCCAAGTAACAGCCTTAATTTTTACAATAAAGGATGAATAAATATGTTAAGTACTTTTGATAATTGAGAATATTTTTTAGTAACGATTTTTTATAAATAGGCTACAAATCGGGATAACTAAAAAGGAATTTACTTTGTATTGATGCTCTTATAATGTGGATGTTGATTAAGAAAATAGTACCTTAAATTACCTTTAGGATCTAATCTTGCTATAGAAACTAAAGAATTGTCATGACATAATTTTCCTATAGGTCGTGATGGCGCCCAACGCTATCGCTAGGTAAGCCAACAATGAACTAACCGCGTGATTATTTCTTTTAACAATTTAAAATGGTTGATTTTCAGTTATTGGAGAAATAAGAAGTGAAAAATTAAATAACACGAGAAATAGACACCTTTAAAAGCAACTGAGATGAAGTAAATAATCAAAATCACCAAGTGTCTACTAGCATAATCTCCAAGACCTGGTTGTCACAAGTATATGAGCTACTAGTAGAATATACAAAAATACTACACTACTGTCTGAAGTAAAATAGACAGAAAGTAGAAAAAAATAAAAGAAAGACTGGGGGTGCTGCAGAACGTGCTCGGAAGGTAGCTCACCGCAAAGTCTCGTGGAATCAAGGGTGCGCGCGGGGATTGATAACCAGATGCATCCGCCTCAGTTCCTGCACGATTAGTGCAGAAGTGTAGCGTGAGTACATAAATAACATGTACCCAGTAAGTATCTAGTCCAACCTTGAAGAAGTAGTGACGATGGATCAACTTCCGCACTTACTATGGGCTAACAGAAAAATACCGAAATTTATAATTAAGCATGGGCTACACAAATGAAACTGAAACTCAATAAACAAAAATAAATGAACAATTTTTCCACTAATAGTAAATCCCAAATCAATTTCCATCGCTGAACTATTTTATCTCTCACGCCAATGAAACAATATCAAGTATAATTGGACTCCCACTATTATTACGCACGAATTATGCCGAGGTCGTACGGCCCGATCCAAAATATAAATATATATACTGGGCACTGCTGAGGGTCGAACGGCATAAACCATAGATGAATCTATTCTACTGCTGAGGTGTTCGACACGCTCCACAAGAAGAGAGAATATTTTATAAATATCCAATTTAAAGGTTATTATGAGGCCAAAATACAAAGAAGCACAAATTCCTACTAACGGTCAGGTAACCTGCCACAACTCAAGTAAGTGATATTCAATCATTTTAAAATTCCGTTATCAAGTTCCAATAAAATTTAAGCACTTCAATTAACAAGTAGGATGTAAACATTACAAGTATTTCATAATTTGAGTCCTAAACTATCCGGACATAAGCATAATTAGTAGCTTCATACGAAATCTCGTCACCTCGTGCTTACGTAGCCCCCACATTTAGAAGCACATATTAATTCAAATCACCTATGGGGTAAATTCCCTTTTACAAGGTTAGAAAAGAGACTTACCTTGTCTCAAAGCTCAATTTCTGGTCCACAACTATGCATTAAATCCTCAACTCGGTGCCAAACGACTCAAAACTGGCCAAATGTTATATTAAATAATAAATACATGTTCAAAAGTTCATATTCTAACAATTAGAGTGATTATCCAACCCCAATTGAAGAATTCCTAAAATTCACCCCCAGGCCCACGTACCCGGATTCCGGAAATTTTCGAAGAAAGTTGTTGCCCATAACCTCACGAACTCAAATATATAATTTTCACTAAATTCCATAACCATTTTCATGGTTAAATCCCATTTTTTAAAATAAAAATCTAGGTTTTTCATCTAAACCTAATATTTCACAAATTTACTTGTTAAAATCTACCAATAATCTACGTATTAAACTCACATTGTGTAGGAATAACTTGCCTTCAATAGTTAGGTTGAAATTCTGCTCTTTGAAGCTCCAAAATCACCTAAGGGTGTAGTAAATGAACCAAAAAATGGCTTAAGTCCCAATTTAAGACACACTGCCCAGCTGCCCTCTTCTTCACGAACGCGGAAAGGGCCCCGCATCTGTGAAGGCAAAGCTACTCAGGCCCGGAAAATGCCCTATGCCAACGCGGCCGGAACCTTGCGAACGTGGAGTCTTACATGGCCTAACCTACGCAAACGCGAGGGCTAGTTCGCGAACGCGAAGGGTAATGGGTATTGACCCTCCCAAGGCCTTCCTTCTACGTGAACGCGAGAGGGCCTTGCGAACGCGTAGGCCTGGGATCTCAAAGCTCCGCGAACGCGACCTCCTGATCGAGAATGCGAAGGGCAAATTGCCCCACTGCCCAAATCCTTCATCGCGAACGCGTGGGTCCTTTCGCGTGCGCGAAGAAGGCAGAACTGGAATTTAGGGTTTTTCTAACTTAGCTCTGGCGGTCTAAAACACACCCTGGCCGCTCAGGACCCCGTCCAAATGCATCAACAAGTCCACAAACATAAGCACTAAGATGCGAATATACGCCCAAGTCAGGAATCATCATACGAACCTATTGGAACCGTCAAATCCCGCTTCTGAGGCCGTTTGCTCAAAACTTTGACCAAAGTCAAACTTAGCCCTTTTTACAAACCTTATCAAGTGTTCCGGTTTCAAACCGAACTCTTCCAAATCCCGAACTAACCATCCCGCAAGTCATAAAACAGTAAAAGCACATACGTGGAGTCTTATTTAAGGGGAACGAGATTCTAGAAAGCAAAATGACTGGTCGGGTCGTTACATTCTCCACCCTTAAACAAATGTTCGTCCTCGAACGGGTCTAGAATCATACCTGGAGTGCTGAATAAGTGTGGATATCTGCTCTGCATGTCCTCTTCGGCCTACCAAGTCGCTTCCTTGACTGACCCTCCACTGAACTTTTACTGCAGAAATCTTCTTGGACCTCAATTGGAAAACCTGCCTATCAACAATGGCAACTGGCTCTTCCTCATAACCCAAGCTCTCATCTAGCTGGACAGTACTGAACTCTAACACATGCAACCTGTCGGCATGATATCTTTGGTGCATAGACACGTGGCAAACTGGATGAACTCCCGATAGGCTGGGTGGCAAATCAAGCTCATAGGCAACCTCCGCAACTCGTCTCAACACCTCAAATGGACCTATAAACCTTGGGCTCAACTTGCCTTCTTCCCGAACCTCATGATCCCCTTCATCGGCGCGACTTTCAAGAGAACCTTCTCGCCTACCATAAATGATAAATCACGCGTGTCACGACCCAAAATCCCAACCCGGTCGTGATGGCGCCTCTCGTGGGGACAAGGCAAGCCAAATCAATTCCATTTGCGTTCAATCAATTTAAATGACGCAATTTGACAACAAGAACATTTAACGATAAAGTGAGTCGAGGAATATGTGTATATATATAGTACCATCCCGACTACAGCCCTCAGATCGGGGTGTCACAAAGTCATGAGCCACTAGAGAAGGCCTAATGATAATATAACTATTACACTATTTTAAGTACAATTGTTTGAGGGAAACAAAATCAACAAAAGAAAAGAGTTACGAGGCTGCGGACGCCAGCAGCTACCTCGTAATCTCTGAAGCTCCGGTCCAATAGTAGTATTCAGTACCTCTGAGTGGGACCGCTAACGCCTGAATCTGCACACAAGGTGCAGGGAGTAAAGTGAGTACTTCCAACTCAGTGAGTAATAAAAATAAATAAGAACTGAAGATAAGAAACATATATATCATTAAACAATCCACGTCGAAGCAATAATTCAAATCACATTCCACACCAATACGTGAAATAAGCAGAATAATCACAACACCAAAATGCAATGCAATGCAATGCGATGTGATGCTATGCCATGCCATGTGATGCTATGCCATGCCATGCTATGCAATGCTAGTCATACTAGTCAACACTAGTCATGGCCTGTGACGGCGTGTCACCCGATCCATGCATGTCTATGCAATGCAGTGCTAGT
>MCJB01038269.1:0-34486 GCA_002018475.1 Nicotiana obtusifolia
TTGAGGCACCGTCTGTGAACAGAGTCCACACTCCCAAAGGAGTCCCCGATTTAATCATGAGATCTTTCTCGACTTCGGGGATGAACGACGGTGTGAAGTCGGCAACAAAATCGGCCAGCACCTGAGATTTTATCGAGGTCCGAAATCGATATTCGATATCATACCCGCTGACCTCGATGGCCCACTTGGCCAGTCGACCCGATAACTCGGGTTTATGCATAACATTTCTAAGGGGGTAGGTCGTCATCACGCATATTGGGTGACATTGAAAATATGGTTTCAATTTTCTAGAGGCACTCAGTAAGGCGAGTGCTAGTTTTTCTAAGTGTGGGTACCTGGTCTCGGCTTCTCCTAATGTCCTAATAACGTAATAAATAGGAAATTGCGTACCTTGTTCTTCTCGGACCAGGACCCCGCTCACTGCTATCTCTGATACAGCGAGGTAAAGATATAACTGTTCACCTGTCTTTGGTGTATGCAGTAAAGGAGGGCTAGAGAGATACCTTTTTAGTTCCTCCAATGCGTGTTGGCATTCCCGTCCCATGAGATTCGTCCTTCTTTTTTAGTAAATTAAAGAATCGATGACTCCTGTCCGACGATCTCGATATAAATCGGCCCAAAGCTGCAATCCCGCCTGTCAATTTCTGTACGGCCTTGACGCTGTCGACGACCGTTATGTCCTCGATGGCCTTAATTTTGTCCGGGTTGATTTCTATTCCCCGATTGGAGACAATAAACCCAAAGAACTTCCCAGAGCCCACTCCGAACGCACATTTTTCCGGATTCAATTTCATGTTGTATTTCTTCAGAACATCAAACGTTTCCTGCAAATGATTTAAATGGCCCTCTGCTCGCAGGGACTTAACTAACATGTCATCGATATAAACTTCCATCGTTTTACCTAGCTGTTTTTCAAATATTTTATTTACTAGGCGTTGATATGTCGCTCCTGCATTCTTAAGCCCGAAAGGCATCACATTATAGCAATAAGTGCCATACTTAGTGATGAAGGATGTTTTTTCTTGGTCATCCTTATCCATTTGTATCTGGTTGTACCCAGAATAGGCGTCGAGAAAACTAAGAGTCTCGTGGCCAGCAGTAGCGTCGATCATGCGATCGATGTTGGGCAAAGGGAAGGAGTCTTTGGGGTATGCTTTATTTAGGTCCTTATAATCTATACACATCCTAAGTTTGTTTCCCTTCTTATGGACTACCACTACATTAGCTAACCATTTTTGGTACTTGACCTCTCGAATGGACCCTATATTTAAGAGTTTAGTTACCTCGTCCTTGATGAAGGCCTGCTTAACCTCAGACTGAGGTCTCCTTTTTTGTTTGATCGGCCGAAATTTTGGGTCGACACTCAGCTTGTGCGTTGCAATTTTCGGTGGTATGCCTGTCATGTCTAAATGGGACCAAGCAAAGGAATTTTCATTAGCTGAAAGGAAAGTAAGTAATTTGGACCTGAGCTCGGAATTTAAGCCCGAGCCCAGGTATACCTTTCGATCGAGAGCGTCGCCGCGCATCGGGATTTGTTCGAGCTCCTCAACCGTCAACTTGGTTGCGTCGGACTCATCCGGAGAAATAAACGATTGGGGCACCCCGTAGTTATCTTCGTCGAGCTGATCTTGTTCACCCCCATTAGTTGAAGGCGGCTTCTCTGATTGCTATTTTGCCTTCTGTGGGGGAACAGCAGATTTCGGTGCTGCTTCCTCTACTGCGAACATTTCCCTTGCCGCATGTAGTTCCCCGTAGACGGTGAAGACTCCCTCGGCCGATGGAAACTTCAACATCTGATGTAAGGTCGAGGGTACGGCCTTGATATCATGTATCCAAGGCCTCCCAAGCAAGGCGTTATACCTCATATCGCCTTCGATTACGCAAAATTTTGTTGCCCTGATAGTCCCAGCGACATTCACCATCATCGTTATCTCACCCTTGGTTGATTCTGAAGCCATATCAAAATCGTTGAGGACCCCGACCTCTGAGATAATCTGATTTGACAGGCCCAGTTGCTCAACGACCCAAGATCGAATTATGTTGGCCGAGCTCCCAGGGTCGATAAGTTCGCGCTTTATTCGGGTATCGCGTACTAGCATCGAGATCACCAGTGCATCATTATGAGGTTGTATCAGACCTTCGATATCTCTGTCGCTAAAATACAAAGTTCCTTCGGCTGTATAGTCCCGAGTGCGTTTTTCCCGGGTAATAGATATTTTGGTGCGTTTCAACACCGGTACTTGAGGCGCATCTGCTCCCCCGATTATCATATTGATTGTGTGTCGCGGCTCTTCTTGATTTGTTGGTCTGTTCCTATTTTCGTAGTGGTTTTTTGCTCGATCGCTCAGAAACTCCCTAAGATGCCCGTTTTCGAGCAGCCGGGCTACTTCTTCTCTCAGGTGCCGACAATCTTCCGTTCAGTGCCCGTGAGTGCCATGATATTTGCATATAAGGTTGGGGTCCCTCTTGGCAGGGTCCGTTTGTAACGGTCTTGGCCATTTGGTGTCTTTGATGCGGCCGATTGCTGAAACAAGAGTCGCCGAATCGACATTAAAATTATACTCGAACAAACGAGGTGCTTTTTGGCGGTTACCGGTTCTCTCGAAGTTGTTTTTCGGTAACGGTCTCCTGTTCCTTTGGTTGAGGTCGTTCCTGCTTTCCTGTCTTGGGGATTTGTGCCCCCTCCGGGCAATCCTTCGATCTTCTGGGTACGGTCGGTGTCTATCTCGATTCACCCTTGGTTCCCGATATCTATCCCTTAGAGATCGATCAAAAGTTCTGACCGGGTAGGAAGAGCCCGATGAAACCCCGATCTGATCATCTTTTATCCTGATCTTCGATTGATATCGGTTGTGAATGTCTGCCCAAGTGATGGCTGGATACTCGATCAAGCTCTGTTTGAGTTGCTGAGATGCTGCAGAACTTCTGGCGTTAAGCCCTTGAGTAAAGGCTTGCACGGCCCAATCATCTGTAACCGGTGGCAGGTCCATTCGCTCCATTTGGAAGCGAGACACGAATTCCCTTAGAATTTCGTTGTCGTGTTGTCTAACTTTGAATAGATATGATTTTCTCGTTTCTACCTTGATGGCGCCCGCATGGGCTTTGACGAAGGTATCGGCGAGCATGGCAAAGGAATCAATGGAATTCGGTGGCAAGTTATGATACCACATCATTGCTCCCTTGGATAGGGTCTCTCCAAATTTTTTCAGGAGGACGGACTCGATTTCATCGTCTTCGAGGTCGTTTCCTTTTATAGCACAAGTGTAAGCTGTCACGTGCTCGTTTGGATCTGAAGTCCCGTTATATTTAGGGATTTCGGGCATGCGGAACTTTTTTGGAATTGGCTTTGGAGCGGCGCTGGACGGGAAAGATTTTTGCACAAACTTTTTCGAGTCCAAACCCTTCAGCACCGGAGGGCCCCCCGGTATCTGGTCAACCCTTGAATTATATGTTTCAACCTTCTTGTCGTTTGCCTCAATTCTTTTTTCACCTGTTTCGACCCGTTTGGTCAATTCCTCGAGCATTTTGATAATCCCGAAATTGGTTCCTGAACCGCTTTCATCCGGTTGCGCTGTGATCCGCTCATTTTGTCGGGCTGCCCCTCGAGAAGAAATGGTTTCGGCCCCGCCCGGGTTCCGATCGCAATTTTGTAATGGGCTATGGCCGCTTGCTGGGCTTGTAGCATATCAAATATTTCTTTGAGGCTGATTTCATTTTCTCCACTATGTTGAATCCCTGAATGATTTTCCCCCCGAACGTTGTTTGATGGGCCAGGGTTCTGATCTGCGTCGACTGCTATTTGGGAGCTGGCATCGATCGGGACCTCGGGTCCGGGCATAACGTTGTTTTCGCCTTGGTGGTTAAACTCACTGTTGACGGGCAGTGAATGTGACATGATTATGCTGTAATCTGAAAAACAGGAAATTCTGCAAAGAGCAAGTGTAAAATAATGTGTAACAGATAATTGTATCAAAAAATTCGCTAATATCCTTAGCCCCACGGTGGGCGCCAAACTGTTTACCCTTAAATCCGAGTAACAATTGAATTTGTTCGTAGTGCTAAGGATGTGTGAATTAGTTTAATACAATGTAAAATATAATGGCAAATAATTGGAATACAGTAAATAGAAAGGGATAATCAAACCGCAGTAATTGACTCGCTGAAAATGAAATATGAATATGATGACTGATTTCGATAATAAACAGTAGCAGTTCTTAGTATTTTCACTTGTATCTGTCGTGTCTTACAATGAAGGTAGATACCCTTCTTATAGGTAAGAGAAAGACTCCTTAATATGGTAAAACCCTAATTACAAGATAAAATCCCTTCAATTACGGGGTGGAATCCCTAAAATAATGATTTAACGTCTATGACCGTTGAGACCTTTACTCCCGCCGAGATATTAGGAATCCACGAGATATCCGGTTGAAAATGATCTTCCGTTACGAGGTGTGCATGTGCTGACCGATGTTGATTGTCCCATATCGGTTGCTCTAGTTCTGTACCTGCCTTGCTGACCGTGAATAGATATCCGGTCTTGCATTAAGCCCGGGCTCGATTCTCCTTATGCGGTCGATTATATCCGACCCAATACAAAAAATGATGATTTTTATTGCATAATTATTAGTGAAGATCTACATATAGCTGATCTCAATTAGTTGCGAATCGATATAATTACTATTGTTTATTGCACAATTGATTCTCGTTTCATTCTCGATTAGTCAAAAGAATAGTAAAAATCTTATTGTAATTTTGAAATAAATGAAAACTGAAAGAGGAGCAAAAAGAGTAAAAGATATCAATTATATGAAAATTATAAAATAAAAAAATTATGACAAACGATAATTAGCGTAGAAATCTTAACACCCTTTTTAATACTAAAAGATAGCAATAGCAAGTTTTGTATAACGTAGATGAAACATTCATTATATAATTAAGTCACGCTATTATTTTATGGGTCAAAATCTACCCTTATATTATTTTAGACAAGATAATATTAAAAAAGAAATTCTTGAGTCGTCGTTAATCGAGATGGGCCAAGAAGCATCAAAGTCTTGGCTGAAGTGGCGACATGAGCCGTAGTCGAGATTTTAACGAGAGCCGTAGCCAAGATGACAACAAGGGTCGAGGTCGAGGTCGAGGTTGAATATTGTTGATGAGAGCTGTAACGGCTAATTTGTCAGGATAGAAATTAAAAGAGAATATTCTAGTGGATATTCTCTATACTTGTATTATTAGGATTTTCTAGGAACATGTTCGATATATATAGAAAAAAGAGATAATAATAGGGGCATGTAATATTCACTTGTAAGAACTCACTTTGACAAAAAGATTCTCTCTCCCTTGCTATGATACAAACACCATCTTGTCACTAAGATTGTTGTTTATACTTTTTCATCAAATCCTAGAATACCTCGAATATTCAAGGATTTATCTGTCATTCATCATTGTCAGGAGAAACATCCATCTATTTCATTCTTTATTGGGTGAATCATTCCTCTTATTTACTTAAATGTCATTTATTGTGTCATGACCCCACTTTTCCCTCTGTAGCACGTCGTAATGGAACCTAGTCTTAAAGACTAGGTAGGCCTAACAATTTATGGAATCAATGAATAATAAACTGAACTCCAATCTCAACACATGATATATAAATATAAAACTGCCATTAAATAATTACAACTCCCAAAACCCGGTGAAAATTAGTCACAAGCTTCTAAGAGCAAATACTAGGTGTTTCTATACATCAGAGTCTAAAGGAAATAAGGAAAACAACATAGAAAGGATAGAGGAGGACTTTGAGGTCTGCGGACACTGGCAGATATACCTTGAAGTCTCCACGTGCAGCCCAACTCACTAGTATCTTGTATGGTGGGAAGAATCTGGATATGCACAAAAAGATGTGCAGAAGTGTAGTATTAGTACACCACAACGGTACCCAATAAATGCAAGCCTAACCTCGGTAGGGTACTAACGAGGTGAGGTCAGGGCCATACTGGTTTTAAAGAAAAGTAAGGCAGAAGATATAATAATATTTTGAATGACTTAAAATTTAACAATAAAAAGTTTCAGACAATATCAGCACCGTAAATACAGGTAAACAACAGGGGCACTCCGGAGGTACCGCCTCGTAGTCCCAAATGTAAAATATGCACGACAGGGGATCTCCCGAGGTACCGCCTCGTAGTCCCAAAGTAAATATGCAAGACAGGGGGGATCTCCCTAGTAAACGCCACGTAGTCTCAAAATAAATATGCAGTACAAGGGGAGATCCCGAGTAAATGCCTCGTAGTCTCCGAGTAAATGCCTCGTAGTCTCAAAGTAAATATGCAGTACAGGGAAAGTCCTGAGGAATCGCCTCATAGTCCCAAAGTAAATATGCAGTACAGGGGATCTACCGAGGAACCGCCTCGTAGTCCCAAAGTAAATACAGCAGGTAATCGAAGGAAACACGAATTTACAGTAAAAATCTCACAGTTAAAGTTTTAATTCAAATCAAGGAAAGCAGGTAATTCAACTAAGCATGTTGCACAAATTGCAAGTAAGAGTTAAGGCACATAGATATGCGATACTGGGCTAAACATGATCATTACATATGCTAAGGCAACTCAGTTAAGGAATTTAAAAGAAGACAACTCAGCAAGAACAGAATTTTTCACAATCAGCCCGTGTATGCACTCCTCACCTCGCGTACACGGCGCTTACATATTACAAATTGTTACAACAGTACCAAATCCTAAAGGGATTTCCCCCACACAAGGTTAGACAATTCACTTACCTCAAACCAAGCTCAATCAGTCAATAAGAAGGCATTTCCCTCGATTTTCCGACTCCGAACGGCCCAAATCTAGCCAAAAGCAATTACATACTATATTACAACTATAAGAAACTAATTTAAATAATAAATCTACGACTTTAGCAACGAATCAAAAAATTGACCCAAAAAGTAGACCTGAGCCCACGTCTCGGAATCGGGTAAAAGTCACAAAATACGAACACTCATTCGATATTGAGTCACCCATACCAAAATTACTCAAATACGATACAAAATTTTTGATCAAAACTTTAAAATTCGACCTAAGGATGTTTTTCTACCTTTTTCAAAAATTTCTTAACCCAAATCCTTAATTAAATGAAAAATAAATGATATCTTAGTGGAAATTAATCAAAAAAAAATCAAGAATCCTTACCCAAATGTTTTCTCTGAAAAACCATCGAAATTTTACCTCAATCCGAGCTCTCCAGGTCTAATGGCGAATGAAATCAAACCCTCGAATTTAGGCCTTTTTATGCCCAGTGAAGTCGCACATGCGAACCCACAGCCGCATCGCGGCTCCGCACCTGCGGAATTTCCATCACAGGTGCGGTTCTCACTAAGCCCAGTCTCCCCCGCTTCTGTCAGAAAACAACCGCATCTGTACATGCACACCTGCGGAGGAAATGTCGCACCTGCGACCTTGCCCGCTCCTGCGCTTCCTGCCATTGCAGAAGCGACCTCGCTTCTGCTGAGACCTTCCCCCTCTCACTACCGCACCTGTGCTCCAAAGGCCGCACCTGCAGCATCGAACCTGCAGCCACACCCATCGCATGTGCGATCACACCAGAATCAGTAGTGCTTCAGCAATACTTAAGGTCCAAAATTATTCCGGATTCAATCCGAATCACACCCGGAGCCTCCGGGACCCCGTCTCAATATACCAACAAGTCCTAAAACATCATACGGACTTAGTTGAACCTTTAAATCACATCAAATAATACTAAAAACACGAATTGAACATCGATTCAAGCCTAATGAACTTTAAAACTTAAAACTTCTACATCCGATGCCGAAACCTATCAAATCAAGTCCGATTGACCTCAAATTTTGTACACAAGTTAAAATTGATATTATGGACCTACTCCAACTTTCGGAATCAGAATCCGACCTTGATATCAAAAAGTTCACTCCCGATCAAATTTCCCAAAAATCATCCCATTTTCCAACTTTTGCTAATTGGTGCTAAAATGACCTACGGGCCTCCAATTCAACATCTAAATACGCTACTAAGACCAAAATCACCCTACAGAGCTGTTGGAACCGTCAAAACTCCATTCCGGAGTCATCTTCATAAAACTTAAACTACGGTCGATTCCTACGACTTAAACTTCCATTTTAGGGACTAGGTGTCCCATTCCACTCCGAAATCAAAAACAAATCCTCCCGGCAAGTTACGTGACCACAAAATAAAATAGAGGAAGCATTACATAGGGGTTCGGGGCTAATACTTTCAAAATGACCGGCCGGGTTGTTACATCCTCCCCCTCTTAAAACATACGTTCGTCCTTGAACGAGTATAGAGACATACCTGAAGTGGTGAAAAGATAAGGATAATAGCTGCGCATATCATGCTCGGTCTCCCAAGTCACCTCCTCGACCAGATGAACCCTCCACTTAACCTTCACTGAAGCGATGTTCTTCAACCTCAGCTTTCGAACCTGCCCGTCCAAAATGGCCACCGGCTCCTCAACATAAGATAGATCCTTGTCCAACTGGATTGAGTTGAAGTCTAACACATGAGACGGATCGCCGTAATATTTTCGGAGCATGAAAACATGAAACAATGGATGAACTGCAGAAAGACTAGGTGGTAGTGCAAGTTTGTAAGCCACCTCTCCAACCCACTCAAGAATCTCAAATGGCCCGATATACCTAGGGCTCAACTTGCCCTTCTTTCCGAACCTCATAATACCCTTCATGGGCAAAACCCGGAGCAAGACCCGCTCCCCAACCATGAATGCGACGTCGTGAACTTTCTGATCCGCACAACTCTTCTGCCTGGACTGGGCTGTACGAAGTCGATCCTGAATAAATTTAACCTTTTCCAAGGCATCCTGAACCAAGTCTATACCCAATAGCCTAGCCTCACCCGGCTCAAACCAACCCATTGGAGATCGGCACTGTTTACCATACAAAGCTTTATACGGGGCCATCTGAATGCTCGCCTAATAACTGTTGTTGTAGGCAAACTCCGGAGTGGCAAGAACTGATCGCAAACACCCCCAAAATCCATCACGCACGCATGAAGCATATCCTCCAATATCTTAATAGTGCGCTCAGACTGTCCACCCGTCTGAGGGTGAAATGTTGTATCCAACTCCACACAAGCACCCAACTCTCATTGTACGGCCCTCCAGAACCGTGATATGAACTGCGTACCCCAGTCAAAGATGATGGATACCGATACACCATGAAGCTTGACAATCTCGCGGATATAAACCTGAGCCAGCTGCTCCGAAGAGTAAGTAGTAACCACAGGAATGAAATGAGCTGACTTGGTCAATCTATCCACAATCACCCAAACTGCATCGAACTTCCTTTGAGTCCGTGGGAGCCCAACAACGAAATCCATAGTGATCCGCTCCCATTTTCATTCTGGACCCGATCGTTGATGCTCATACTTCACCTGCTAACAATTTAAGCACCGAGCCACATAGTCCACTAAGTCCTTCTTCATCCGCCTCCATCAATAGTGCTGCCTCAAATCCTGATACATCTTCGCGGCACCTGGATGAATGGAGTACCGCGAACTATGAGCCTTCTGGAGAACTAACTCACGCAACCCATCTACATTAGGCACACATAGCCTGCCTTGCATCCGTAATACACCATCATCACCAATAGTGACCTCCTTGGCATCACCGTGCTGAACCGTGTCCTTAAAGACAAGCAGATGGGGGTCATCATACTGACGCTCCCTGATACGATCACAAAGAGAAGACTGAGAACCACACAGCCAACACTCTGCTCGGCTCGGAAACATCTAATCTAACGAACTGGTTGGCCAAGGCCTGAATATACAAGGCTAAAGGCCTCTTTGCTACTGGTAGATATGCTAAACTGCCTACACTCTCCACCTTGCAACTCAAGGAATCGGCCACCACATTGGCCTTCCTGATATGATAGAGAATGGTGATTACATTATCCTTAAGCAACTCCAACTATCTCCGCTGCCGCAAGTTAAGGTCCTTCTATTTAAACAGATGCTGTAGACTCCGGTGATTAGTGAAAACCTCTTAAGGAACACCTTACAAATAGTGCCACCAAATCCTCAAAGCATGAACAATAGCTGCTAACTCAAGGTCGTGGACAGGATAATTATCCTCATGTACATTCAAGTGTCTAGACGCATAGGCAATCACCCTACCGTCTTGCATCAACACCGCATGGAGAATAATACGCGACGCATCATAATATACCGTATAAGACCCCGAACCAGTAAGAAACACTAACATTGGGGCTGTAGTCAAAGCATTCTTGAGCTTTTGAAAGCTCTCCTCACAATCCTCGGTCCACCTGAACGGAGCACCCTTCTGGTTCAATCTGGTCATAGGTGCTGCAATAGACGAGAAACCCTCTACAAATCGACGGTAATACCCCGCCAAACCAAGAAAACTCCGGATCTCCGTAGCTGAGGACGGTCTAGACCAACTCTGCACTGCTTTAATCTTCTTCGGATCTACCTTGATCCCCTCACTCGATACTATATGACCCAAAAATGCCACTGAGATAAGCCAGAATTCACACTTCTGCAAAATCCCTCACTACCAGAATTGACTCGACGGTAGGATTATCAACACTAACATCTCTCACATAGGCCATATACGCATCACACCCCTTCTCAACCATTCGTTGAGCCTTAAGAAATGAGACAACCTTGCTAGGAACATGATCTAAGGTACCTCTCCACTCTAGCCGCGGTAGATTTGGCATAGCGAACGTCACCGCCTTCGCGTGACAATCAAGGATAGCGTGATAGGCGACAAGCAGTCCATGCCCAAAATAACATCAAAATCCACCATACTAAGTAATAATAAATCTTCTCTGGTCTCAAAACCACTAAGAACAATCAAACATGACCGATACACGATCAACAACAATAGAATCACCCACGGGTGTAGACACATAGACAAGTGAACTCAGAGAATCACGGGATACACCCAAATACGAAGCAAAATAAGATGACACATAGGAATAAGTGGAGCCCGGATCAAATAAGACCGATGCATCTCCATGACAGACCGAAACAATACCTATGATAATAGAATCTGATGCAACTGCCTCCGTCCTAGTAGGAAGGGCATAATATCTGGCTTGGCCTCTCTCTTTAGGGCGACCTCTACCTGTCCAACCTCCACCTCTAGCTGGCTGTGCATGTGGGGTGGTAACTGGTGTTGTAACCATAACTTGAGGACCCGGTAAAGCACACGGTACCTGAGAAATATGTGGAGGTGCACCCCTCCTGAATTTGGGGCAATCCTTTACCAAATGACGAGTGTCGCCACACTCAAAACAAGCTCTCGGAGGACGTGGCTGTTGGGACTGGCTCGGGCCTGATCAACCGGACTGACCACTAGAAGCACCCCGTACAGGAGGCACACTAGACACTGGCAATACATAATAAGGATCCTGGGGCCTAGTAGTGGCCAGCGCACCGCTGGCAGCTAGAAGTGCTGAATGAACAGGGCGACCCATATAACCACTGCCCTGACGAGCTACCCTTGGGGCACGAGTACCACTATAAGTGCCAGACTCTCGAGACTTCTTGGCCTCCTCTCCTCTCTATCCCGAGTTAGCATACCCTCCAATCTCCTAGTTATCCCTACTACCTGATGTATGCAATATCCATCTCCAACTCTCGGGCCATATTAAATCTGATACTGGGGTTGAGCCCCTCAATAAACCGACGAACCCGCTCTCGAACAGTAGCAACTAAGGCCGATGCATGCCTAGACAAATCACTGAATCGGACCGCATACTCTGACACGGTCATAGCCCCTGGCACAACTGCTCAAACTCAACGCGCTAAGCATCTCTGAGACTCTGGGGAACATACTCCCTCAGAAACATATCTGAGAACTAAGTCCAAGTGAGTGAAGCTGCCTAAGCCGGACTATCCAACTCATATGCATGCCACCACTAATAGGCCGCTCCTCCAAGCTGGAACACAGTGAAAGAAACCCCACTAGTCTCCGCAACGCCCATAGTACGGAGGATACAATGGCACTCCTCAAGAAAACCTTAGGCATCCTCTGACGCAAAGCCACTGAAAGTAGGAGGGTGGTACTTCTTGTAGCTCTCGAGCCTGAGCTACTCTGCCTTAGAAGTTTCTGCCCTAACCTCAAGCTGAATTGGAGCTACCGGCGACGGGAGTCTGTGCCCTCCCCCAGCTTGAGATGTGGTAGGAGCAAGCAGTATCAAGCCTGCTAAGCTAAGGTGCTGAACGTGCTCAGAAACTGAGCTAAAGTCTCCTGGAGAGCTGGTACAGTAACAGGCATCTTAGGTGCTTGTCCTCCAACTGGAGCTACTGGTGGCTCCTATATAGCAGCTCGTGCGGGTGCTCTGGCTGTACCACATGGACGTCCTCGGCCTCTACACCGACCCCGACCTCTCGTGGCTCTAGCAGGGGACGCGAGTGTCTAGTCATCTGATCTAGTTGTATGTGTCCTCACCATCTGTGAGAGAATAGAAAGACAGAATTTTAGAGTCCGAAGTCAAAATCTCGCACAATAAGGAATCAAAGAAAGTGAAACTTTTCCTAACAGCTCCATAGCCTCCCGAAGATAAGTACAAACGTCTCCGTGCTGATCCACGAGACTCTACCTGCTTGTGACTCATAACATCTATGAACCTAGAGCTCTAATACCAACTTGTCACGATCCCATTTTCCCCTCCGTAGGACATCGTGATGGCACCTAGTCTTTAAGACTAGGTAAGCCTAACAATTTGCGGAATCAATGAATAATAAACTGAAACTCCAATCAACATATGATATATAAATATAAAACTGCCATTCAATAATTACAACTCCCAAAACCCGATGGAAACAAAGCACAAGCTTCTAAGAGCAAATACTAGGTGTCTCTATACATCAGAGTCTAAAGGAAATAAGGAAAATAACATAGTAAGGATAGGAGGGGACTCAGAGGTCTGCGGACGCTGGCAGATATACCTTGAAGTATTCACGTGTGGTCCAACTCACTGGTATCTGGTTTGGTGGGAAGAACCTGGATCTGCACAAAAAATTATGCAGAAGTGTAGTATGAGTACACCACAATGATATTCAGTAAGTGTCAAGCCTAACCTCGGTAGAGTAGTGATGAGATCAGGTCAGGGCCCTACTGGTTTTAAGGAAAAGTAAGGCAGAAGATATAATAATATTTTGAATGACTGAAAATTTAACAATAAAAAGTTTCAGACAATATCAGCACCGTAAATACAGGTAAACAACAGGGGCACTCCGGAGGTACCGCCTCGTAGCCCGAAATGTAAAATATGCATGACAGGAGGATCTCACGAGGTACCTCCTCGTAGTCCAAAAGTAAATATGCAAGATAGGGGGATCTCTCAAGTAAATGCCTCGTAGTCCCAAAGTAAGCAGTACATGGGGAGCTCCCGAGTAAATGCCTCGTAGTCCCAAAGTAAATATGCAGTACAGGGGGATCTTCCGAGGAACTGCCTCGTAGTCCCAAAGTAAATATGCTGCAGGTAATCGAAGGAAACACGAATTTACAGCAAGAATCTCACAATTAAAGTTTTAATTCAAATCAAGGAAAACAGGTAATTCAACTAAGCTTGTTGCACAAATTGTAAGTAAGAGTTAAGGCACGTAGACATGCTATACTGGGGTAAACATGATCATTAGATATGCTAAGGCAACTCAATTAAGGAATTTAAAAGATGGCAACTCAGCAAGAACAAAATTTTCACAATCGATCCGTGTACGCACTCGTCACCTCACGTACATGGCGCTCACATATCACAAATTGTTAAACAGTACCAAATCCTAAGAGGATTTCTCCTACACAAGGTTAGACAAGTCACTTACCTTAAACCAAGCTCAATCAGTCAATAAGAATGTCTTTCCCTCGATTTCCTGAATTCGAACGACCCAAATCTAACCAAAAGCAATTACATACTATAAATACAACTATAAGAAACTAATTTAAATAATAAATCTACGACTTCAGCAAAGAATAAAAAAATCGCCCCAAAAAGTCGACTCGGGCCTACGTCTCGGAATTGGGTAAAAGTCACAAAATACGAACGCCCATTACATATCGAGTTCACCCATACCAAAATTACTCAAATCTGATACAAAATTCTCGATCAAAACCTTAAAATTCGGCCTAAAGATTTATTTTCCATATTTTTCACAAAATTTTCAACCGAAATCGTTAATTAAATAAATAATAAATGATATTTTAGTGGAAATTAATCAGAAACAAGTCAATAATCCTTACCCAAATATTATTTCTGAAAAACCCTCGAAATTTCACCTCAATTTGAGCTATCTAGGTCCAAAAATGGAGAATGAAATCAAACCCTCGAACTTAGGCCTTTTCTGCCCAGTGAAGTCGCACCTGCAGAATTCTCACTAAGCTCAGTCTCCCTTGATTCTGCGAGAAAACAACTGCATCTACGCACGCGCTCATGCGGAGGAAATGTCGTACCTGTGACCATGCCCGCTCCTACGCTTCTTGCCATCACAGAAGTGACCTCGCTTCTGCGAAGACCTTCCCACTTCTGTGATTCCAGCGTCCCCCACTCAATAAGCACCTGCACTCCAAAGGCCGCACCTGTGGCATCCCACCTGCGGCCACACCCATCGTAAGTGCGATCACACCAAAAGCAGTAGTGCTTCAGCAACGCTTAAGGTCCAAAATTATTCCGGATTTATTCCGAATCACACCTGGGGCCTCCGGGACCCCCTCCGGATATACAAACAATTCTAAAATATCATACGGACTTAGTCGAATCTTTAAATCACATCAAACAATACTAAAATAAGAATTTCACATCGATTAAAGCCTAAAGAACTTTAAAACTTCAAAACTTCTACATTCGATGCCGAAACCTATCAAATCAAGCTCGATTGACCTCAAATTTTGCACATAAGTTATAATTTACATTACGGACCTCCTCCAACTTTCGGAATCGGAATTCGACTCCGATATCAAAAAGTCCACTCCCCGTCAAACTTCCCATAAATCATCCCATTTTTCAACTTTCGCCAATTGGCGCTAAAATGACCTACGGACCTCCAATCAACATCCGACCACGCTCCTAAGACTAAAATCACCGTATGGAGCTATTGAAACCGTCAAAACTCCATTCCATAGTCGTCTTCACAAAATTCAAACTACAATCGATTCCTACGACTTAAACTTTCATTTTAGGGACTATGTGTCCTATTCCACTCCGAAATCAAAAACAAATCCTACCGGCTAGTCACATAACCACAAAATGAAATAGAGGAAGCACTATATAGGGGTTCGGGACTAATACTCTCAAAAAGACCGACCGGGTCGTTACATATTGATATTCATTGCTATTGAATGCTACATTATTGCTCATGCTTTCTAAAACAATTATTGCATGATGTCATTACTATCTGACCGAACCCATCTATTGATTATTGCACCTTGAAAGTTTTATCTAGAAATATTATTGTTTGACCATATTTTTTGGTCAAACAATTATATTAGTCAATCAATCTTATGGTTCTTACCCATAAATTGAATAGAAACACGTAGATGTACAAACGTACTCTTTCAAGTGAAATATATTTAGTATTGTAACTTGGATATCCAATATAAGTTTCAGAAGATATAGTTTATGTATTATGAAAAAGTAAGTTGATTTGTTGCAGAAGCAGTTAGTGAATGAGCAGCGACTTCCTCAAGATTCAACGTAGGCAAAGTTATTAAGCCTTTAGCAATTTCGTCTTAGAGTTATTTAGATAGTTTTTTTTGGGGGGGTTAAGTAAATGATTAATTACCAAGTATAATTATTTAAAATTCAAAACAACTTAGGCTGTTCTTTAGCATAACTCCAACTGGACATGATGCCCCAACTTAGAGTTACCTAATTCGTCCTAACTTTCTACCTACTAAGCTACTTCTTGTTTCTCCTAGTCTAGTTCAGGATACCAGTTTAGCTGTGCCATGGTTCGCGCTAATAACAAACTGGCCCAGGCATGGATTTCCTGGATGATCAGTCGTAGAATGGCCTTGGCTGATCTCTTCTTCTTCTGGAAAATCACAATGTTTATACATATGTATATGTATATATATATGTATGTGTGTGTGGTATATGTATATGTATATGTGCACCTTAGCTAGTTCCATGTAGTGACAGAGCCACTGTAACAACTCGATCGGTCGTTTTGAGCATTTGCATTCCGTTCAGTTATTTGAAGTCTTAAGTAGCTTCATATGATGTATTATAACGTGTGTGAATTGTCGGTATTGGTTTTCAGGTGTTTTCGGAATTAATTTGGAAGAATGAATTTCATAGTTGAAACTTTAAGTTGGAAGAGTTGACCAAGTTTGACCTTTTAGTATTCATCCTCGGATCGGAGTTTTGATGATTCTGTTAGGTCCGGATGGTGATTTTGGACTCAGGTGCATGCCTGGATTTGCATTTGGATAATTCTAGAAGGTTTCAGCACTAATTGGCGAAAGTTGAAATTTGACCGAGGTTTTACTTTATTGATATCGGGGTCGAATTTTGATTCCGAAAGTTATAGTAGGTCCGTTATGTCATTTATGACTTGTGTGCCAAATTTGAGATCAAACTGAGGTGTTTAGGCTTGTTCGTCGTTAGTTTTGAATTTTGAAAGTTCATTAAGTCGATTTAAGGTGCAATGTGTGATTTTGATGTTGTTAAGTGAGATTTGAAACATGGAGTAGGTCTGCATTATAATTTGGAACTTGCCTGCAAAATTCGTGGTCGTTCGGAGTTGGTTTGATAGCATTCAGACGCTTGGCTGTAATTCTAGAAGTTTTTGAGTTCTCCCTTCAAGTTTCATGCGTGTTGATGTCCGATTCATGGTTTCTGGTGTTATTTTGGTGATTTGATCGTGCGAGCAAGTTCGCATGATGTTTCTAGACTTGTGTGGATGTTTGGCGTGAAGCCCCGAGGGCTCGGGTGAGTTTCTGGGTGGTTTCAAACCATTTATAGGCCATTTTTAGTTGCTGGTTTTTGGCTACAGGGGTGTGCATCGCGATCACGAACATTTGGCCGCATTAGCGAAGAGCAAACTGCAGTTTGGGGCCTTGAGAATCGCGATTATGAAAGCCTTTTCGCGATCGCTTAGGAGAAATTTCTGCTGCACAGGGCTGATTTTGGAAGCTTAAATCTTGCAAACTATAAGGAATTTGGAGATGATCCAAAAATAAAAGTTGTAGCCCTTGATGACTAGTTTTCAGAAAGTCAAACCATCTGTCTGGGAAGAGTTTGGAAATTGTTGTTGAAGAATTTGTTCATCGCGATCGCAAAGGGATGTTCGTGATCGCGAAGAAGGAAGCCTGGGCAGTGGATTTAATGTCCAATTTTGGACCTTTGAGTTATTTATCCATATTTTGAGTTGGGGACCTCGGGATTTAGCAATTTTTGAGGCGATTTTCATCACATGGATTGTGATAAGTGTTCTCTACTCTATTTCAATTTTATTTCATGAATCTATCTTCATTTTGGACATTTAATTAAGGATTTCAATAGAGAAATTGGAGGATTATGTCTAAAGTTTTATAGAGTGAATTTTTGAGTTTTGAACATCAATTTCGAGTCGGATTTGAGTGAAACTAGTATGGTTGGACTCGTAATTGAATGGGTTGTCGGATTTTGTAAGTTTTGCCGGGTTCTAAGGTGCGAGCCCGGATTTGACTTTTTGGTTCACTTTGGGCTTTTGATTAAAGGTTAGACCTTTATCATTTAGAATTGTTTCCTTAGGCATTATTTGATGTATTTGAGTTGTTTTTGGCTAGTTTCGAGCTGTTCGAAGGTCGGTACGCGCAAGATGGCATTTTTGGAGTATCATTTGGCTTGCTCTGTATTGGATTTGGCTTGTTCGAGGTAAGTAACACTTCTAAACTTTATGCTGAGGGTATGAACCCCTGAATATACATGATATGTGTTTTGTGTTAAGATGATGCACATGGTAGCTAACGGGCGAGTGGGCGTGCACCGTGTGAATTGTGACTCAGTTATTTTTGTGGTACTGTGTAGTTACCTAATCTTATCTATAACCATGAAATCTCTACGTGCTAGAGTAATTGAGCTGTAATCCATGTTAGAAATCATACTTATGCCACATGCTGGCACTATTGGGACCCACAGAGGTCGTGTTACATATTGAATTAATTGCTTAATTTGAAATTTATACTCAGTCACAACTATTATTTTCAAACCATATCTCAATCTCTGTTGTCCTTTATTTATACATCATATCATCACTATTTGAGCTGATTATCATAATTCCTTGTGAGCCTGAGAGACTGAAGAGATTGATGACTAAGTGAGGTCTAGGGCCTGATTGTGAGGATATTTATGGGATCGGGCTGCACGCCGCAGCATGTGTATTTGATTCATGCCATGATTGGCTTATTATAGTGCTTGAGCTGGAATTGCCCCTCCGGAATCTGCACATCCACAGTGAGCGCAGGTACCTACTGAGTGCGAGTGCAAGTGCCGAGAGCGAGTGCTGAGTGACTGTGAGGAATGAGTGAGTTGATACTCTGAGATATGAATATGGTTTATTCACTATGTTGTATTGCATTCGACATGCACACTTGACGTACAGGCATAGAGAAGCATTTTCCTCATGTTGTACGATATCTCGTCATTCATGACTTCTCATATATATTGACATGTAGGCATGGAGATATACTTTTCTCATGCCATTTGATAATGAAACATTTACCTGTTGAAAAGTTTTGGAAGGAAATCACGGTTTTACAAACTTGCTCATATTTTGGTGCTTTCGATAAAAGATTTGGGTTTTATTGTTTTATTTGAAAAACATGTCTATTTTCCCGTAACTGTAAACGAGGTGAGCATCATACCTCTAGGTTATTTTTCTTGCACTATTTTTATTATGATTGTTATGAACTGTTGCTGGTTATTGGAGTTGGACTTTGACCCTTGTCCCAGTTCATCTCTACTTTCAACCTAATGTTAGGTTTGTTACTTATTGAGTATATGAGATCGGTTGTACTCATACTACACTTCTACACCCTGCGCGCAAATGTTGGATGCTGATGTTGCTGCGTACAGCAGGAGCTGGATCTGAAGATGTACCTGCGTTCCAGTTATGGCTATCACTTGTCCTTGGTAGCATCAGATTCGAATTCTGTTATTTCAGTTCAGTCTTATAAAAATCTAAATCTTAGAAGCTCGTGATTTGTACTACCAGTCCTTAGGAAATTCTTGTATAAAGTAATTGTATTATCATTTCTTCTCTTAATCAATCTCATTAAATTGGATAATTATTAATTAACTTACATAACAGATTGGGTTAAATATCATCACGACTAGTTGGAATCGGGACACCCATCTTATCCAAAAGAGCGCAACTGACATCTATTTGTCCGAAAAATTACACCATGTAACTAGTTTTCTCCACTTTCTAAGTACACAGCAGGATATTTGGAGGACCTCTTAGAAGCTTTTACCTACTGCATAGCTGTTGGTGTTTGAAGTAATTTTCTTTTGCTCTGACTTATTTAGTGATTTTCACAACTTGTTTATATTCATGGTTTTGACTGTGAAACTCATTAACACATGCCATGATATCTGCGAATAAATAGCTCCTTCTTTTTTTTTTTTAACCGAAGGAGGAATGCAACAAGAGGTCTTTCGAGAAAGTCGATTCACCTCTATTTTATTTTGTTATGGAGTGAGAAAAATAGTTGAACTTACAAAGGAGTAGATTTAGGATTTTAGTTTTATGGCTTCAATCTTTATTTAGTATTGAACTTATTGTATGTTTAAAATTATGGGTTCATATTTACTATTTTATTATAAATCTAGTGAATTTTACATGTACAAAATTTTATATTCACGTCAAAAATAGTGAGTTCAGATGAACCAGATACCGAAAAACTAAATTCGCCCCTCGAAGGAGTTAAGAACTCAATCAAAAGAGTGAAAGAGAAGAGTGAAGTTCTCTTTCTTTTTTTTTAAATCTTTGGAGTAAACATCAAATTCATGTTGTATAGATTATGAAGAATAGATTTTAACTACTTTAGCCTTCAATATAATTAATGCCAAGAGCTTTTAGCTCTATGCACGTCAGCACGTGTATCTAGTGTGAACTGATACGAAATTTACCCTAAAAATTTATAAAATTATGTCTGTACACATTGTAAAAACTTCTATTAGGAAATTAATGCAATAATCGTTTGTATAATGTATCACATCAAAAGAATGAGTAGAAAACCAAAAAATCGGGGGAGGATGACTTTTTACTGTAATGTCAACTTAAAAACTAAAATTACATTGATATTTAACTTTTATTCTTACTTATATTGTCCTAAAATACGTAACTAGTGGTAAATATATTTATATATATATATATATATATATATATATGCATGTTCAACGAAAGTAACTGCTTGCATTTTATAATATAGTATATCATTTTTGTTATGCTTTCCTTCTTACCATAGATCTATTCATTTTGTTTGAAGAGCGATTGGTCGATTTCTTCAAAAGGTAAATGACACTGTTGCTGGTCCTTAGCTTTTGAATGTGGTCGCCCCACGGGCGGCTCCAATATATATGTGTGGGGTCTAATTTTTTTAAAAAAATTATTAATAATTTTTTTATAATCGATTTTTTTTAATAATTTCTTTTCAATTGATAATATAGCCAACCCATTTAATTTATTTTGAGACATTGTTAATCTGGGGTAAGATTTTTCAATTATAATCTTGAAAACTTCTTTTCTTTGAAGCAATTATTATAGAAAAGCTCTACTTTTATATGAAAAATAGAAAATATTATTTTTTTAAATATCTATATAAACCTATTATTTAAAAAGATGGGGTCCCAAAATTTGGGACCTAAGACAAAATCCTTACCTGGAACAACGTTAGAGCCGGCGCTGTATTGTCCGTAAGCATCTTAGTTTCTTTAATGACTTTTTTAGGTTGTAGTATTTTAACTCGCTTATTGCTTAGATTAGTTGTTGTATACTAAAGCAAATATTGTTATTTAAATCATCATTTTGAGTTGTATTTTATCCTTATGTTATTCTCTAATTTTTTAAAAATCATTTCAAGTCATAATTGAATTGGTGGCCTAAAGCCAAACCTTAATAAGATGACTCAAGTAAATCAAATAAAACTAGCTTCAGTGTGTGCTTCATGTGCATCTCGTGCGTCACATGCGCATCTTCTGTTAGTAAAAACTCTTACGTATTGTTAAAATCTATGCATGACATATAAAACAAAATTAAAAGGAAAAAAGATCAAGTTCAAAATCTATGTATTATTCGTTTCAGCACGTCGTGCAGTTATAACAAACTAAAAATTTCAGTAGACTTGTAATTATATTTCATATGAATTGCCAAAGTCATCTAAATCACAAAAACTATTAAACACAATCCAGTACAAAAATATATCAAATTAATATTTTTGTTTGCATGTAAACAACAACATTGCAGCGACTACAAAATACATATAGTATGGTGACAGACGGGGCACATAGAAGAAGTGGACATCCATCCATGGATGCAATGAGGGTAAAACTTGTGGCCGCATAGAACTTCCCAGCAGATCGTACAAATCTTCAAGTCCTGCGCCTCTACGAGATGCTCCTGCATCTCTATTTCCATGTCCACTGGATCATTTTGGCTAAAAAGACACTACCTCCTAATACAATAAATAAATGCACACATGAGTGCTATCAGAGTAGGATTTCCAAACAAGCTCTAACTAGCGATCATGAAGGTGCACGTGTTACGCAGCAACATGGCATCTGGATAGTAGAGTTCGCCTGGTGTATAACAATACCATCTGGGCAAATCTTGCTAAACCTAATGAAGTCAGATAACACCATGCACTCTCACACACACTACAGGAGCATCCCATAGATTTCAAGTCGTAATTGAATTAGTGGCTTAAACCAGCTTTAATAAGATATCTCAAGTAAATCAAATAAAATTAGTTTCTGTATGCGCCTTACGTGTATCTGGTGTGTCACCACGTGCATCTACTGTTAATTAGTAAAGTTAAAATTTATATATGACATATAAAATAAAATTAAATGGAAAAATATACATGTACAAAATGATAAATGTGATATATGTATGTGTGTGTGTGTGTGTGTATATATATGTTGTACATGAATTAGTTATGTAGAATTTTTTGTACCGATAATCATACATTTGATTAATAGTGTATATACAAAAACTTAAATCGGAAATCGCATGTTAGAATAAACAATACAAGTTTTATCCTGACTGTGTGTGTATATATGTATATATATACATATATATAAATTTTTGTGCACCAAATCAAACATTCCTTAGTTCAACTTGAAGTTATTGGCAAGTGGCAACACCAAACATCATCTTATATAGCTCAACACAATAGTATATATATTAAATTATTTGAGTAAAATTAGGTATCGTAGTATCTAAAACTCATGTAATATAATAAATTAGATTTTTGTTTACCCTCAAAATCGAATAAAAATTGAATTCGTAAGTGGTTTTAAGGATACGTGGATTAACTTGGCACAAAACGATAAATTAGATTGCAATTAAAATAAATAATGATAAAGTAAATGCAAACCACACGAATTGGACAGTCTCAACCTTGAAAGGTTAATCACCCTTGAGCCGGACGTACTTCGATCGGTATCAAGACACAGTAGAATAAGAGATTAAAGAGAATACTAATGTATTGCTTTGGAATGCATGTTACCATGTATTTTACAAGTAACCAGATCCCCTTTATATAGTAGGGGAGTCCTACATTAGTTACAACTCTATAAAAGGTAAAAAAATCTCTTGATTTGTTGATTGATACGTGCCGAGATTCCCGCCGTAATATCCGACTGGTCACAGATATTTCGGTCTTCTATTATGCTAACAATGTTTCTTCGAGATCGTTTGGACCATGAACGATTCAGGAGTCACGGCCTCGGTGTTATCGAAGGCAGGTGTTTGGTCCCGGTTGCTAACCCGTCGGGCTTGGGGCCGATCTTCTTTCCTTTATTGCTATGTCTCGAGCCCCGCCTATCATGTCGGATGCTAGGGTATACTACGAGCTCAAGTTTACCCGTATACAGATAGTCCCCTTGTTTTTTGGAGAGTAGATGACGAGAAACGATATGAGCTCCCGATTCTCACTTTGATATACCGTGACAGAAATGATAAAATAGTTGAAACGTCCCGTCGGTCTAGCCTTAATGGCATTAAATGCTTGTCAGTTGCCAATCGACCACTCCCAGATGTGAACCATCACTGGAAAATCATAAATACCATTCCCTATGTTCATTCAAACTTTACATCCAAGCCTTTTGCCCTCGTGTCTAAGAAATTTCAATACTTCCAAGCACTTATGTTCTGGTTACTTTGAGATCTTTTATAAGAACTCTCATTCGTCTTCATCTCAAACCATCAAGTGTACTCTTTTAACTTCTTCTTTTCCCTCGTTTTTTCTCTATCTTTCAAAGAAATGGCGAAGACTTCAAAATCCGTTCTCCAAAAAGAAACTCCATCTACCTCGCGGCCGGCTATCGAGGAAACCGTCTCGCGTACTACTATCGAGGAACCGGTACCAGAACCTCCTCTGAAAATGTTCATCCCCCGGGGTGCCCGATCATTGTTGATTTTAAGGTCGAAAAGAGCTTCTTCGTACCAGTACGGTGCGAGGAGGTCTCGAGGTACATCTGCTCGATCACTGAGGATATTCTCTCTAAAGTCAAAAAGGATTGCAACTGGGTTGACAAACACGTGGTGATTCCCGAACCTGATGAAGCCATCACCGCCCACGTCGAAGGATTTTTAAGTGTTTACACTTATCCCTTCACGCTGGGCCCCTTGGACCTGGTTATCATCAACTTTTGCAAAAGATACGAGTTAACCCTCGGTCAAATTCACCCTTCTTTCTGGAGGATCGTAATCCTCCTCCGTTTCTTTGTAAGCAAGATCGAAGGGTGCCTCTTCACTATCGACCACCTCATGCGTGTATACAGTCCCCGACTCTACCAGGGGTGACTGATCAAGCTCGCTCGTCGGGTCAGTAAAGCCCCATTCTCAAGTATAAATGAAGATCGGGACCGAGGTTGGCTAAGCCGTTTCGTCGAATGAGGACATCGAATTTGATCCCGGCCGAGCACATACCGTTCCCTGAGAAGTGGAACATGTCACGTAAGTATAATTTTGCTTCCACGATTTAATTTATCGCTTTTTTCCTTTCTTCTTATCGGTGTTCTGTGGTGGTGCATCTGTTGCTCGGATTCCGAATGCAGTTCCTCGACTCAAGGAGTGGGTCGACGGCATCGTACTACAAAGGCCTTACTCCAAGCATTCGGGGCGCGAGCTTTCAAAGGGCCGACGGGAGGCTCGTTCGCACGGTGAGATCTCTTTCATGAGTAATATTTGGTTTCCCTTTTGAATCATTAAGTTCTCACTTGTTTATTTCTTTTTGCAGGTTTATCCAAGGATGTCAAAATGAGGGCCCCATCCGGTAGCGATGATTTCCCCACCGAGTCCCCTGATCCGAACAGGGTGAAGAAAAGAAAAGAAAAAGGGCTCCGAGTTCTCCGAACTCAGAGAAAAAGAAACCAAGGAGAAGGTTGGTGCGTAAATCCAAAGAAAGCACCAGTGCTCGAGCACCGTCTCCGGATTCACTCTATCGGCTGAGGGACAAATTCGAAGGACAAAAAGAAGCCTTCGATCTGATGGCAATACCAATCCTCATCAAGTTAAGAAGGTCGAGGAAGAGGCCGAGACCGAAGCTTTCTAGGATGTGAGCTATGCCCCGAAGGAAACACTCGGTGTGATAGAGATCACCGACTCACCCTCGTTTACTGAGTCCATGTACAACGAGGCCCAAACGGCTAAAGGACGCCCCAATGAGGGGGCCCATGGAGCGGACGACCCCTTCTGCGAGTTTTTTGACGGAGTGGACTCTACGGCCACGGAGGACGTCATTGAGTTAGGTGACTTAGAGATACTGAGGAAGAGCCCATCTTCAGAAGCAAGCGGACCTTCCTCAAGCCCCCAAACTGGTCAATCATTCCCTGCTCCGAGTGTAGATCCTGGCCAGAAGCGATCCATCGTTATCTCCCCTCCGGAGGACGCCTGGGTCCCTCTCTGCCCCCGTAGGGGTGGCCAGTTATCTTCAGTGTCTGGTGACCGAGGATGATCAGGCCAAGATGAACGAGGTGGATGCACCCTGTCTGTTCAACGAAGCATAACAGGCATTAAAACAGGTAATCTTCATATATTCCTCAATGGTTTTCAATTTGTACTTAGGCTATTTTATAGATAACTATAACATTTTCTCTTTGAACTTGTAGGCCTCGGTGCTTCACCACGAGACTTTTCTCCGATACCAGGATGAGCTGAAACAGATCGAAGCCGAGGTCTAAGGCTCACTCAGAAGAGAGATGCTTATAAACTTCTCAGCGAGCAGTTTAAAGGGGAGGCTAAGAGCCTCCGAGCTGAGCTAGAGGTTGCTCGGAAGGAGCATACCTAGTCGAGCAGGTAAAAATATTTGAGGTTAGTGACGATGAACTAGGTTCGGTGACTGATGGTCGAAATCCGCAAGTCCAACAGAACATCTGGTCAGCTCTGAGCCGAAATGGGTGCAATTAAGGCCGAGACCGAAGAATGGAGAGGCATAATGGACCGTCTGGCCTCGAAAAAAGAGGTTGCTCGGGCGCAACTGACTTTGACTGAGGTCTAGCTTCGAGCGGTAAAGGAAAAGGCCGAGGTGTAGGCCAAATAGGTTGAAGAGCTCTAGTCTCAGCTAAGTTCGGCCGCCTCTGATTGGAAAATTATAGCCAAGGAGCTTGAAACGGCCAAGTCAGTGGCCGTGGTGGTCAAAGCCGAAGCCAACGAGATGGTGGCCCAATATAAGGCCGAGGTGGCCCAGGAACCGCTTGAAAAACTTTGTTGAATATGAGAAGCGGCAGTCATGAAGAGAGGCCCTAAAGGAGATTCATGCTCGGGGTTTTGATCTATCGGCCGAGATCGAAACCGCTAAGGGGCTCGAGGCCGAGACCAAGAAGTTGGCTTTCCTCGAGGAAGAAGAAGAAGAAAACGAAGAAGACTCCGAGGGTTCATGGATCCGGGGGTGGAGAAGACCAGGCTATATAGACGCCTTTGTAGATGTTTTTGCTTTTTTGCTTTTTGTACTTGTGTAGTTTTATATTTTTCATCAAGGTCGTTTGGCCTTTGTAAAGACTTTATGTATATATAATATACGGCTTCCTTTTCCCTTCGACAATTTCTGAGTTTTGTTTTTCTTTGCTTTATTTTTTATGTTTGCAAAGATCAAAATGCCTTAGCATAAACTAGTTAGGTCATGTTCGGAGGTTCGATAACAGGCCTTGCCTTTGACATTATTTTGTCAAAGGCATCATTGGGGTTCGGTATGACTAGAAATATTTCCCAGAGTACTTATAATTTTTTTTTAGATTATAGTTTGCCGAGGGTAGCCTTTAGAACCAGTTTAGAAATTTTTCAAGGCCTTATTTTTTATTACGGGTCATGGCGTCTTCGAGCCGTTTCAATATGGCTGTAGCCTTTTAATTTGGGTGTTGCCCAATGGGCTTGTCACCTCAAGTTTTCTGGGCTTGCCTAAGATAACAGTCTCCGAATGGGGATAGCCGTAGCCTTTAAGGTTCGAGCATTGCCTAATAGGTCTTGTGCCCCCGGGCTTCCTCAGCCCGAGCCGTCCAAGTTTGTTTTTGGATGGCAGTCCTCGATTGGGAGTGATCGCTTGAACCCGGATAAAGGCGGTCATTCGGCTCGATACCTTTGGGGGATTGAACGTAGGAAATTCCTTAAGAGGAAAGAAAAAATTGAGAAATTATTAAGGTACAAGATATTTATCCGCAAGGTAGAGACTTCCTTTTATTTTTGTGCATAATAGTTATACATGTGTACAAGCTTTGCGCCAGGGCTCGAGCAGTCTGTGCAGGTACAGTTCATTTGACGTTTGACCCTTACAGTAAATCCTATCGATCGAGCCGAGACCATTCAATCATAAAGTTTCTTTCCTTACTAAAGTCGTTATCCGAGGGTAATGCCCCCCAGTGTTCGGGGGCGATCATAGAGAAGCCTCGAATACTTTTGTGATGATCTTTGATACCGGTTCATAATCGGCCTTCAATTCTAAGTTAGCACGATTTATTGTTGCCTCGTTAAAAACCTCGCCGGAAAACCCATTTGGGACAAAACCGGTTCAAGAAAAAAGAGTACAACGCATGCTTTCAGGCCTAAAAATTGTATTGTTTCTTGATGGTTACCTGCAAGTGTTAGTTCAAAATAAAATAAATGAATGGGGCCGTACCTTAGCAATAATATCGTTTTAAGTGAGTTATATTCTAGTTGTTCGGTAGTTGTTCGCCCTTCATTGTTCCGAGTTTGTAGGACCCATTTCCAGTGATCTCGATAATTTGATACGAACCTTCCCAGTTCGGTCTCAACCCCTTCATTCGGGTTTCGGGTGTTTAGTGTAACCTTCCTTAATACCAAGTCCCCGACATTGAAGTGTCGAAGGTTGGCTCTTCGATTGTAATATATCTCGATCCGTTGCTTTTGGGCGGCCATCCGGACAAGGGCGGCTTCGCACCTTTCATCTAATAGATCCAAGCTTGTATTCTGGGCCTCGTTGTTTGATTCCCCGGTATTAGAGCTTCGGCGCTGTAAACCAATGAGAACAGGGTTGCCCCGGTACTGGACTTCGAGGTCGTACAGTATGCCCATAAGACTTCGAGCAGGATTTCCTTCCATTTTCTTTTGGCGTCAGTTAACCTCTTTTTGAGGTTCTGGAGCATGGTTTTGTTGGTCGATTTTGCTTGTCCGTTCCCGCTAAGGTGATAGGGTGTTGATAGGATCCTTTTGATCTTGTGGTCTTCGAGAAACTTGGTTACTTTGCTGCCGATGAATTGTTTCCCGTTGTCACACACGATCTTGGCAAGCATTCCGAACCGGTATATGATGTGGTCCCAAATGAAGTCGATGACCTCCTTCTCCCTGACCTTCTCGTATGTCTGGGCTTCTACCCACTTAGAAAAATAGTCAGTCATAAACAATATGAATTGAGCCTTACCGGGTGCCCGTGGAAGGGGGCCAACAATGTCCATTCCCCACTTCATGGACGGCCATGGTGACGGAATCGAATGACGCAACTCCCCAGGTTGATGAATCATTGGAGCATGTCTTTGACATTCGTCACCTTTTCGTACGAACTCCTTTGCATCTTTTTCTATATCAATCCAGTAGTAGCCGGCTCTGGTTACTTTTCAAACCAATGATTCGGTGCCTGAATGATTTCCACAGGTGCCTTCATGGATTTCCTCACAACATACTCGGTGTCTCCCAGTCCTAGACATATCGCAAGTGGGCCATCGAATGTTCTTTTGAACAAGGTTCCGTCTTCGGACAAAGTAAATCGGGCTGCCTTCGTACGCAGGGCCATCGATTTTTTCGGATCCAAGGGCAGTTTTCCGGTGTTCAAATATCCTATATATTTGTATCTCCAGTCCCAAGTTAGGCTCGTTGAGTTAATCTCGGCATGGCCTTCTTCCACTACTGATCTCATAAGTTGTATGACTGCCCCCGAATTGAACTCGTCGTCCTCGACCGATGACCCTAAGTTAGCAAGGGCATCGAACTCACTGTTTTGATCCTGAGGTACGTGTTGCAAAGTCCATTCTTTGAACCGATGTAATATTACTTGCAACTTATCCAGGTACCTTTGCATTTGTTCTTCTCTGACCTCGAACGTCCCGTTAACTTGGTTCACCATGAGGAGGGAGTCGCACTTGGCTTTGATCACCTCTGGCCCCAAGCTTTTGGCTAGTTCAAGACCTGCAATCATGGCCTCATATTCGGCCTCGTTGTTAGTCAATTTCACAATCCTAATAGATTGTCTAACTACATTGCCTGTTGGTGGCTTCAACACGATGCCAAGTCTGGACCCTTTTGCGTTCGAGGCGCCGTTTGTAAAGAGGGTCCAGATCCCCAAAGATGCCCCCGAGTTCACCAACAACTCTCTTTCGACCTCGGGTATTAGGGACGGCGTAAAGTCGGCCATGAAATCCCCTAATATTTGAGATTCAATGGTCCAGGATTGATATTCAATATCGTACCCGCTGATCTCCACGGCCCATTTGCCCATTCGTCCCGAGAGCTCGGGTTTATGCATTATATTTTGCAATAGGTAAGTAGTCACAACATATATAGGATGACATTAAAAATTGCAATTAATTGAAATGCACTCAAGGCTTGCGATTTACCTTTTAGATTCTTGACATGCGGAGAATATTTATACTATAGACTATTTGTACTAAAACACACCCATAAATTGCGACTATGTGAACTTGAGGATCAATGCACTGGAAATGTTTGTTGCTACAGAGGCTTTGTCATTTCATGACAGGGCAGAAAATATTCCTTTTACTGATCAATTCTCAATGGGTTCACTCAATTGCTAACAGAACAAACATTTGATGATTGGCTGCGGGCGACTAATGAATTTTCAATTGCCAATATGAACTCGCTAATACTGGTGCTAAACCCAATGACAATTGACAACCACAATATTCCATTCTTGACAAAAGCTGTGCTAGACAAAGATTACTACTATATGGCGACATGTGAATCGGACAAATGCGGGAATATATGGGTCGAGGGGACCAAATTCAGAACTGGAGAGCGGCCAATTTTTTGATAGCAAAGACCAAATTCGAGTGAGGAAATTTAACTTTGGGAGCAAAGTACAAACTCAAAAACCACAAAATGATGCAAATTCAAAACAACTAACACCCACAAGATCATAATCAACAGAAGGGAGCTCGGATTTTGAAAAGAGGAAAAAGATGGAAACTTTCAAAACTCAAATTGAGCAAAATCCAATATTTAAAAAAAAAAAAAAAAAAAAAAGGGAAACCTACCTAGAATTAATGGATTGTTTATAGAAATTACCTGAAAATCAGAAGATTTTGAGCAGGGCCTTTTCTCGGACGAAGCAGCGAAGGAACTGAAGGTTGAATGTAGGTTATTTTTGAGCCCACATTACTTCATTCGCCGTCGAAAATGGCGGAGGAATACATCGGAGGGGGCGGCGAAGGGTTCTGATCCAGGAAGGGAAACTGTTTGTATTTAGCGACTGTGTGTGATACAAGACCATTCAACTTATTACACGTCGCAGTCATATTGATTTACAATAGCAAAATGCATTTATTTTTTATTTTTTTGTCCGCAAATTATTATATTTTATAGATAATGAAAACAGTCCGCAAGAGGACAAGTACAAGTAAGGGGGACAATAACTCGAGTAATGTCGCCTATATGCCTTGGCTATATAATTACTCTTCTGCGCCTCACATTGCCTCCGTAGCAGCCTCATGTAGAGGATTCATGGTGTAGCTGCCGGCAATATTGTCTCACGAGGGCATATAATCTCATAGCCGTTGGTCTGTTCCAAAGGCATAGGACCTAAGCAACATTTCGAGCTAAACCTTACCTTACTAATCCTATCGAGGCAAATAAAATGCATTTATTTGCAATTTATCTTTAGGTGTTTTTCCTCTTACCCTTTATTCTTAAGTCTCATTCCTATATTGGTTTTCGTAAATTTTTGGTGCTCTCCCAAAAACAATACATTTCTGGAATTTGCCAGTCAAAGTACATATTTTAGCCTATTAGGAAAATTTTCGAATTTGAAAATACATATATGAAAAAGCACATGCCCTGCCCAATTGTTTTTCCCTTTTAAGAGATTACATTGTCATTAATATTAATGTTAAATATGCAAAAGTATGAAAAATTATAGTTATAATAATAAATGTTTGAAGCATTCCATGGATTTTCCCAAAGGGTGCGTTTGTTGGCTGCAAAATTTCAGGAATATGTAACTTATGTGAGAATACCAAAAATATGCAAATGTGCTTCTTAGTGTATTTTTTCAAAAATATTTTTCAAAATATTATTTTTTGGGAGAAGAAAATAGTTTCTACTTCTATTCATAAGCATTCTTTTTCCTTCTAAAGACGCATTTGTCCGTGGATTTTTTTCCATGAAAATTTGTAGGTTTTGGAACTTTTTTGAAAATGACTTTTTCAAATCACTTTTTCAAGTTATTCGGAAAAACCTTTTTTCCTAACTCACAAAACTACAACATTTTTTTAAGTGAAATGTCCAGACATAATTTACAATTTCAAATGTCATTTGTTCAACTTAACTCCAAATGTTATTTTTTTTAAAAAAAAAAATTTATATCCGAATGCCTACTAAAAGCTTGATCAAAACACCTCAACTTTGAGGGGAGAAAGCACTTTTGACCAAACTATAAGCACCCAAGAGTATGATCGACAGGGTCTTGCCGATCATACAAAGAGGATCAGTAATAATGATGTGATTTATGACAAAAATGATGAGATAATCAAACAAATTGAAACAAACAATTAAAGGATTCTCGGTGTAAAAAGGAGACTCTTCCCCTTGCCAACTCTCAACAAGAAATTCAACAGTATGTCAAAATCCAGAACACATTTGTGTTTAGCTCTCCTCCCTTCAGCTTTCCAGCCCCCATCTCCCAAAAAAATACAAAGCAAGAAATGATAACAGAAATGTGCTGCTTACAAAGAACATAACTGTAGCATAATAGTTAGATAAACAAAATTAAGATGCAAAATTTTGATGACTTAACATGAGAGGTTAACCAAAAAGAAAATAACTTCCCACTTAGTTGATGAATGATGAAGTCCCTTGAGGTCTCTATATGTCCATAGATGAGATTTCAAGGTGATTCAAGATTTCCTCGGCAAATGGAGAGCTTACGCGCAAAGTAAGATGAGTCAGCTCTACAATCCAATCCCTATGAAGAATGATTTCTAAAGGTACAGAAGGAAGATTGAGCGACACCAAATTCAACAGGATTAGAAGGCATAGGTAGGAATTATACCAAGTACTAATTGTGTTTATTGGGAAAAGATGGCCTCTACTCTATCCAGTGACGCTTGTAGTCGTCCGGAATTCATATTGAACAATGGTTCACCAGTACCTAAAGTGCTGCAAACGGAATCCAGAATTCATATTAGGTAAATCCGTTAACAAGTTTCAGTCTGTTTTCAATTGTTAAAGCACTATATCGTCACGGGGTAAGAAGCCTAGTGATTTCCTACAAAGGGCTACCCGGTGCACTAAGCTCCCGCTATGCACGGGGTCCGAGGAAGGACCGGACCACAAGGGTCTATTGTACACAACCTTACCCTGCATTTCTGCAAGAGGCTGTTTTCACGGCTCGAACCTGTGACCTCCTGGTCGCATGGCAGAAACTTTACCAGTCAAGGCTCCCCTTCAAGTGATTTCCTACAAAGTGAATGGCAAATGAGGATGAGAAAACTTGCCCAGTAACTTCTGGAAGAACATAATCTGCTTTCCATCCAAAACGGAAATCCACACCAGGACATAATCCGAGTGATGTTTTATTCCAGATGCTGGAGACACCATCTCCACCGAAACAAGTAGTAAGCTTCCATTTCCAACCAGTTGCATGCAACTGAAAGCTATGGCCTACTCCAACCTGTGTAATTCAAATGGTTACCCTATAATTTTTTTATGCTGATAAAGACTATAGTAGGAAGCAGTACAGTGTAGAGGAAGGAACGAAAAAAGTTCAAACCTGAAGATTCAGAAATTTTGTCACTGGGATTTTCTTGGAAAGAAGGCGCACTTCATGATGCAAAGGCTCGTATATGAACTTCCATCTCCGATCAGGGGCTAAAGGCTTTAAAACCAGCTTCGCCAGATACTCATTGTATGGGGCATTGTAAAACTGGTCAAGAGGTAGCATAAAAAAACTAGTTAAAACAACAAATACCCAAATAGACAACACGACGTTATAATGCTCTACTCAATATCCTTCCAGGTGATTTCAGCAACAACTAGAACGTTAATGCAGTAAAATCTCATATTGCTTCTACAATTTAGACTTCAGTATTGTGTATTAACTTTTATCTTGAGGGAATTATTGGCATAAAGCTGGCCATGTATCACTCAGCACCCACTGTACAACAGATTATAAGAAAATTTAGTAAACTGGGAATGTTTACATAGATGATGGAGAAGATATTTTAAAGATCCAAGTCCATCATTGAGATAGTATCAAGAACATGAAGATTAAAAAAAAACACGAAAACGGGTCTTTGTAGGACAAAATCCAGCTTTCACTGGTTGAAAATCGTTGGTAGAGGTCAGAAAAGGTTGAGGCATCATCAAGTAAGTGGGTTATAAGTGGTCGTGCTCTTGCTGCCATCAGTATATCCACAACTAAATCCCCAGAAGGTATATACAAATCTAACCAATAACTAGCTTTCTACTACCTCTGTTTGCTATAGTAAGTTTCTCTATCTCCATCCAAGAAAAAGAGGATTTCCCACTTGTAATAACTCATACTAACGAGTACAATTTTCCAAATTTAATTGAAAGTAATCTAAAACGTCTTGATGCATTGTAATATGATAGTCCCATTAAACTAACATGAACGAAAGCATCAAGGGAACACTATATACATATAACCGACCCCAACTAGTTTGAGATTGAGAGATAGTTCATTGATTAAACATCAAGAAACGTAAATGGTCAGTGAGAATATAGTACCTCCAAGTTAACACCAACTCGATAGCCCTCAATTTCTTTTCGGAACTTGAGAAAAATCTCTGAAGGCATCAGATTGACATTGTAAAGCTCATCCCATGATGTTGGTTCTTCGCCACTCCGACTCGGACCACTCTCCTCCATTTTCAGACCCAAAATCAATTCAAACTGCAAATGGGCAGCAACCAAACACCTCAAAATCAAATTTTTACACATTAAAATGATTTCTTTATATGCTAATGCATACTTCTTCATCAAATTTAATGTTAGAAATCAGAATCAATTCCAACTGCAAAAAAGTAACTCCTAAACACCTCAAATTCAAATCTTTACATATTAAAATGATTTCTTTATCTATTCTTCTAAAAAAGATGATCTCTTTATCTATCAATTCTTACTTGTTCATCAAATATATTGCCAGAATCAATTCAAACTGCAAAATGGGTCAGCTGCCAAACACCTCAAATTCAAATCTTTATACATAAAGTGATTTCTTTATATTTGAATAATACTTGTTTATCAAATTTATTACGAGGATTAATTCAAACTGCAAATGGTCAACTTCCAAACACTTCAAAATCAAATCTTCACACATAAACTTGACTTCTTTCTATATTAATTCAATAAAATTCATCAAATGTTACTGGCAAGAATAAATTTAAATAGCAAATGGTCAACAGCCAAACTACCTCAAAATCAAATCTTCACACATAACAATAATTTCTTTATATACTAATTCATACTGATTCATCAAATTTTGATGCAAGGAGGAAGATATGACAGATGTAAGGGAGTTGGGTTCGTCGAAAGGGGGG